>CAUYRT010105539.1:0-24671 GCA_963574885.1 Lepilemur ruficaudatus | reverse complement strand
AATTAATTTCTTTCTATTTATAGTAGAGATGGGGTCTCGCTCTTGCTCAGGCTGGTCTTGAACTCCTGACCTTGAGCTATCCACCTGCCTCGGCCTCCCAGAGTGCTAGGATTACAGGCGTGAGCCACCGCGCCCAGCCTGAAGCCGAACTTTTAGTCTGGGTGACAGGAGACCCTGTCTCAAAAAATAAATGAATAAATGAAATAACATGTATGAAGTAGCTGTTACATTGCAGATACATTTGATTAACTAGTTGTATTTCATTTAAATTTCCATAGTATTTTTTAATTTCATTTGCCTTTACCATTACATATCTAACACGTGATACTACTTTTCACTTTCAAGTAGAGCTTTCAGGTTAACTTTTTAAATGAATTTGAGTTCAGACACTTACTTGGTGTCAGACATGGCATCGTTTCTAAGGTGGTTTGTAAATAACTGAGGTCTGACAAGGCTAACCCTAAGTCATAGGGTTATCTGACATGCTGACATGAGGCCATTATTGATCCATCTCCCCAGTTTCAAATGAGCACAGGACGTCCCTCCTTGCCTCATTCTTAGGGTACAGCTGTGGGGTATAAAATTACTCACTACCTTAGTGGCTTGGCTGTGGCCTCCTCACCAGTAGACACCCACAATCAATCTGTTCTGTCACTGAGCACCTCTGGTTCAGTGTCATACTGTGGGACTAGGGAAATGGACCTGACACAATGCTGATTTTGCTTTTGCCATGTCTGCAAGTGATAAACTATTTCGATCCATTTGGGCTCATTGTCTTCTTACTGGCTAGATCTATGGATATGTGAGAAGCAAAAATATTAATAACTGCAGCAGTGATCCTTGTCCCGTTAGCCACGAGAGGGACTCTTTGTGGCTGGGTTACAGCTTTATACATTTCAGGGAGACAGGGTTTGCAGGTAAAATCATAAGTCAATACGTGAAATGTGTACATTGGTTTCGCCCAAAAAGGTGGGCCATCTCTATTGGGGGGCTTACAGGTTATAAGTGGGTTTAAAGATTCTTTGACTTGTAATTGGTTACAGACAGGAAGGTTTGTCTAAAGGTTTGGAATGTGTTAATATAAGGGGCTGTTAATCAGAGACAAGCCAGGGGACATGTATTTGTTATGTAAATTGAGGATCTACAGGTTTGCCTTGCATACCCTTAGGCCTGTTAATGAGTTACAAAGGATATCTCCAAGAAGGGAGGGGGCATAATGAGGCATGTCTGAACTCCCTCCTCTTGGCAGGGAATTAAGTTTTAGGATATATCCCCGGCCAAGACGTGGTCCATTCAGTCAGCCGGTGGCAGGGAAGTTTAGGATTTTATTTTAGTTCACACATGTAACCTAAAACATTTATACCCCCTTAATATTTTGAAATAAAACAGTAATTATACTAACATTATACCTGTTGAGTGGAAAAAACAAAGTATTTTCATCTGTTCTCACCCCACAAAAATTAACATAGAAGACTTCTGTTACTAAATCTATGGGGATTTTGCCTCACAGAGCAAGCAAGCAATCAATACTGTAGTGAACACTAGGCTGGGTGTCCTCCAATTCAATCCTGAACCTATCTACCTAACGACAGTGTCAGATTACACAGGTTCACAGCTTTAGTTCACAAAAGTGACCCCCACTTTTGATGCTACTTGCAAGCCCCACGGTGTTTGACCTCTGCTTCTGACCCAGTCGGGCCCTGACCGACTTCGGTTCCATTAATTTGCTAGAGCGGCTCATAAAACTCAGGCAAACTCCTATTTATGTTTATCAGTCTACAAAAAAGGATATTACAAAGGATACAGATGAAGAGATGCATACAGTGAGGTAGGGGGGAAGGGATGAGAGCTTTCATGCCCTTTCCAGGTGGCCACCTACCAGAAACTTCCATGTGTTCAGCTATCCACAAGGTCTCTGAATCCTGTACTTTCAGGGTTTACGAAGGTTTCATCAAGTAGGCATGGCTGATTAAACCACTGGCCACTGGTGATCAGCTTAACTTTTGGGAGGGCCCCTCTCCCCTCCTGGAAGCCAGGGTATGTGGCTTGAAAGTCCAAACTTTCTAATCTTTTGTCCTAGACTAGAGCAATGTAGGGGCTGCCAGCCTCAGTCAATTCATTAGCATACAAAAAGACATCCCTTTGTGGGCATTCTAAATATTTTAGGAGTTTTGTGCCAGCAAACCCTGTCAAAGACCATTAGTATATTTTGAAATATAACACATGGACATACCAGCTCAAACAGAATATAAAATTTCAAATATCATACAATTTTCAACATTTCCAAATACCTGGGAATAAACTGAATATGTGCAAGACTTCTTTCAAGAAAACTGTTCAAACTTTATTGAGATAATTTTTTTAAAATATTCAATATAACAGCAGTCTGCATTGTTTCAGATTGTCTTCGTTTAAGCCTGTCCTTGTCCTTCACCTATAATATAAAAATAATAGCTGAGAACATTACTAAGCAAAACTTTATTTAGATGATATTAAGGGCATACGAAGGACATCATATTTAGGCTTTTATAAAATGAGCTATTAATAAAACCACAAGCCTAAGAGTCATCCTTTGGCTTGCATTCAGTTAGATCTCTGCACAGACTTTGCCAATAGACTTCCAAGCATATACATTATCAATATTTTAAAAACACACTCTGCCTTCTAGTAGTACAAGGAAACCAAAAGACTGTATGAGTTCTGAACAGATTAAATCTAATGAAGCGATTGAATGGCAGTTTTAAGTAGGAAGCAAAAATTGTGTATATTTTTACTAAAAATCTAACCAACACACAACAAACCTAAGACACAAAAGGAATTTACAAGAAATGTATAATTTAATGTTTTGGCTTGAACTAATACCCTGGATACAAGAGAGGTGAAAGAGTTAATGTCACTTTAGAAACTGCATAGGTGAACTAACAGAAAGGCCAGTATTTCATTTACTTCTTCTCTATTGTACAAAAGTACAAAAATGTTTCTTTGGGCTAATTTGCCGTTATGTGGCTGTGTAAGTAGGGTAACCATCTCTCCCTACTTTTCAACTTTAGTCCCGATGTAATTACGAAGAATGCCTCCTTTTACGCTTGAGAGTGCTCTAGTTTGTATATTAAATATATGGCCACAATAGTTTTAAGTTATCACCGTCATTTATATACCGTATCTCACAGTATGCCAAGAAAAAAAAAAAAGAAAAGAAAGAAAGTAATGGATGGAGGGAGAGTAAAATGGGAAGGTAGAGTAAGGCACATGGAAAAGCCAGACATTTATTTCTAAAAGTAAGTGATTTGGAAGGACAACTGACAAATTTGAGATGTTCTTCCATGGTATTCTTTTTTTTTTTTTTTGTATCTACGTACAACCAACACTCCATTTTAAGTGTATACTTCACCAGTTTTTTTGAAGTCTCTTTCTTCAGTAACTTTAAATTATCCCCCACCATTTCGAGGAGATCATTTGGAAACACAAATCTGACGTCTTTCTGCTTTCTGACATTTGGTTCTAATGGTGCTGAACTGCTTGCAGAGTCTCAAGTACTTCAATATACGTCCCTGTCTGTTTACGACTGCACCTGCTGTCCCCCACCTGGGGCCTATCTCACTGATAAACTCAGCTGAAACCCTTCTAGCTGAAGCTTGCTTTGGCGCCCCCCACCTGCCTCCAGCTATTAGTAGTAGTGTCTCTACCTCGTCCCCACAGTACCATGAAAACAACGATTTCATGGAGATAAAGACTCGACTCTACGTGTTTACCATTAAGTAATAACCATTCTGCTGAGAGTTTCTCAAAGGCATTATTATAATACATAGAATTCACCTTTTATCTTTCATAGTGAGGCCAGAGATTAGCACGTCAGAGATGCTCAAAAATAATGACTCAAGAAAAATTCAAATATGTGAGTTATTTTAAATCTACATATAAAAGAACATAAAATTTCACGTTGTAAAAGTATTTGATGGACCTACTCTTTTATAGGCAAACTGACTTGAGTTTTAATTTTACATTTTCCAAACACTCACTTGGTGGTTTTGAGGAACTTATTATATCCTTCTGAAGCTGCTTCCTCCTCTATAAAAACTGTAAAAAGAATTCAGACTTTATAGGCTTGTAGTGAACATAAAAAACATTTTTTAAAAATCTAGCAAGATATTTGTCACAATATTCAATAAATTTAGTTTCTTTTCTTCTTTTCCCCATGTTTGAATAAGTAAAGTGCTTTTGTTTGTTTGTTTAATCCCAAGTCAACCAGAAAATTAAATTAAATGGAAACCCAAACCCCTAATTCTTCAGCGTTGTGGTTAATTGTTATTGCCGTGCATGTTCTGACAAACAACAAAGACCAAGAGTTTTCTGTTTGTGCTGATGAGAAGCTGGAACTGTTGAGTCTCAAAGTAAAACGTTCTTTATGACACACGGGAGCATCCTTTTCCTCTGTCCGGAAAACTCGCCATATTTTCTGTAGTCTGGCCCAGATCCCAGAGCTCACAAGATACATGTGATAGTTAAGCTTGTTGGAAATCTGTAATATTTCTGCCGTATCCGGGTAAAAACGACTTTGCACAGCTGGCTTGGTAACTGTGATACGCTGGGAAATTTCTTCATCCAACATGTTTCCAAGCACACTTCCACCCATGGGGACAGGAGAAGCCGATCAGAACGGACTGACATTAATCTTGACCATGTGGGAACACCAACTATCTCAGAAGTTGGACATTCTCCACACACAGGCAATTAGATCATTTTGCTTATGGGTTAACATAGGCTGTGGTTTTGGGCTGTTTCATTTTTAAAGAGAGAGGCTTTGTTTTTCAAAAGGGTACATGAATTTCCAAGGGTACTCTGACCACGTTAAATTTGTTAATGGGTTTAGAGACTTGTGTGAGAACTTCAGACAAGTAGGACCCACTCAAGATGGGAGCTCTGGGCTCTGAGTCTTAGTTGGAAAGCTAAACATTAAGGTCATTATGCATCTAGGGAAAAGTAACTTGGTGAGACTGGAGGTAGTGGCCTTTTATCTTAACGAAGGGACTGAGAATATTTTTGCAAATGAAGACTATGCACAATCTAGATGAACTATAAACTGTCAAAAGAACTTGCTGAGCTAAGGTTTCACCAAAGGAAGTGAAGGCAGTGGAGCTAGGAAGGTGATTAAGAAGGAACATTGACTTGCCATTTGAGCCCTAACATTTTGACCCTGACATTTGGGCCTCATGGCAATTCTGAACTTCAGAGAGATTGCTCACAATTTTCTTATGCATTAGTTTAGAAGTGAATATCTTAGGAATTCGAGCTAGTACAAGGTCCTGTGGATTGGCAGAAGCAGAGTCTAACTGCCGGAAACTTCAGTGTGCATTGAGGGCTGCTTCTCGTGGTTGAGAAGCTACAACTTCATTTTCAATACCTTTCTAATGGAGACTTACACAAAATACAAGGGAACTTCCCCCACAAAGTGTGCATGCTCAGCTATAAGTGAGAAAAATGCTACCAACTTGATTTATTCCTAAGTATAAAACCAAAGTGACACCTTGACCATATAACCTTGTCAGGCATCATGGATGGACGGATGGATGGATGGATGGATGGTGATGTTTTTCTACAGAAAACTGAGAAGTACTTCCTATTGGAGAAAATTTAGTGTTTGTCTTTCCAACAATTCTTTCTGAGTTTAGGTGTTATAATTAAACATTGGAAAGAGAAGGGAAAAGGGTTAAAATAGACTGAAAACTCTTCGCTGCTTTAACAGCTAACTCCCTAGTAAAGGTTTCACTCCCAAATCATGGTCTAGGTACAGTGCACCTGGTAGCATCTATGCTATTGGTTCATTTCATCAGATAGTGACATTTTCCTATATTATTAATTTACATTTGTAGCTGCTCTACCTTCCTAAAATCACTGTAGCTAAGCGCTGAGCTGGGTAGCAGGGGGCTCTTCTAGGCAGATCCTTTCCCACCTCCCCCACTGATAGAAAAATTAGCCTTATGTCCACTTATTTTTATTCCAAAAATTATAGTAGGTGCATAGGTTTAAAATATCAAATAGCAAAAGAGTGTTAAATTTTTAAAATTTCTTTAAAAGTGTTTTCTCTTGCTTCTCCTCACCTTTCCCTCCAAACCTTTGCTTTTCCATCACAAAATTTATTTCACGTATTCTGCTCTGTAACTGTAATGCAGTTTTCTACTTTAAATTGATTGAAAACCAGTAAAGAACTGGTTTGCAAGAACTGAATAGTGTGTTTACATGCATAGAAAAAGAAACGTGAACTGGTGTAATTAGGCTCTTTACTTGAAACAATGTTCCAAGTTTCAAAGTCAAATAGAGAGTTTCTTGCTATATACTCTGTAATTGGTACAAAGTTATGTCAAATTTTATTTAGCTTCATATTTGGGCCATATCTTTCTTGAACAACAATTCATTTTCTTTCATACAGAAGTTGGTGAAGAACAATTTACCCAAACTATTAGCAATTGTCCTGATTACAGCCCATCCCTGCTTTCCAGCTTTGGCATCAGCTGAACCTGCTGGGCACCTGTGAGAGAAGACAGCTGCCTCTCCCAGTGTGATGGGCTCAGGTGCATCTTTGGGTGACAGTCTTCTCCATTGGTATCTAGTCATCAATACGATTCTAGCTATATTCTTTCTTCTAGGACCTTTCCAAAATTTCTAGTCTGCTGATGGATGCTGTAATAGTCTGGATTCTTCCGAGAAAGAGAATCAATAGAATATAATATATTAAAGGAATTGCCTCACGTGATTATGGAGGCTGAGAAGTGCGAAGATCTGCAGTCAGCAACTTGGAGACCCAGGAGAGCTGATGGTGTAAGTTCCAGTCCCAGTCTAAGTCTGAGTCCTAAGACAGGACAAGCCTATGTCCCAATCCAAAAATGGTCAGACAGAGAGAGCCAATTCTCTCTTACTCACCTGTTCCAGTTGGCCTTTCAACAGATTGGATGAGGCCCACCCAGATGAGGGGGGGCAATTTGCTTTACTGAGTCTACTTGTTGAAATGTTAATCTCTCCCCAAAATACCCTAATAAACACACAGAACATAATGTCTAATCAAATACCTGGACACTCTGTGGCCTGGTCAAGATGACACATAAAATTAACCATCACAGATTCCTTTCTCATTTGCAGTTCCATTATATCTTCTGTAACATTTCCATGGGATTTTGGAAGGGAGGGGAAATAATCATAGTTCGTCCTCTTGAACCAGAATTATTGTCAGCTTCCTGGTGCTCAAGTGATCACTAACATGATTATTTATTCTTCTCCGGGTAGTATCTGCTGGTGCTCAGCCCGTTCTCTCCTTTCCTTCTGTGCTCATCTCTGTATTGAGGGGCTGGCAGCCTGGAGACTGCATTCCCAAACTCTTGTGCTAGCTAGTTCCTATGAAGTTCTGCCAGGAGGAAGCATTTCCATGGGGTTGCGAGGACAAGACAAATAAAAGAAGGACACGTTTGTGCTTCTGGCTCCAGCAGGGGCAGTAGCTAAAACTTGCAGGTGACTGCCGGTCACTGTGACCTCCAGCAGTGTCCACAGATCTGGGAATAGCAAGAGACAGTAGTGGAGATGAGAGATGACCATGAGTTCCCATGGCACTGATAACAACCTCAAGAGCAAATGCTTATTTCTGGACTCTTTTTTCTCCCTGTACTCTTCCAACCAACCAAAATCTTTGTAACTGGTCTTTTGTATTAAACTCACTTCTATTTGAAATATTCAGGGTATTTGTGTTTTCCCCACTGTACCATGACTGATAGGCTCACGAACATTATATCCTTGGCCTTTCTCTGAAATCTTGTGATATGCCTTTAAACTATAGCATCAGCTCAAAGAAAAAATTAAAGATAAGAGAAGGTTATTAACTTTTATTCAATGTTTGCTGCTTTCTACTCACAATAACTCTGAGATAAATATTATTATATCCATTTATGGACAATAACACAGGCTTGAATATATTTATTTGACTGAAATCTCACAGTAAAAATTGATTTGCAAATCAGATTCTACTCTTTTCATCTGGGAAATAATACTGATGTTTGATACAAATCTTAAGAAGAGGAGAAGACATATAAAGAGCTGGAAGTGCCTTCATACTTAACTTTTCTTTGTCAAATGAGAAGACTTCTAATCACCTTACATTCTTAAACTTTGGAGAGATTGTTGGCCTTTGATTAAAATATCTCAGAATAAGAGCTTCAGCAGAGCTCTCCCAGACAGATGATTCAGAAGGTAGATATGTCCACTGTTTTACTAGTTTTCAGTTATTAATATCGTTTAATAGCATGGTTTCTATTTTTATGGTCAGCATATCAGATTTAAAAAATTACTACCTTTTCCTAGAGGATTTTGTTATTTCCACTAAAGCAGCTAAGGAAAGGGGGAAAGGGTCCTCTTGTACGTCAAAAGCCTGCATTTAAGTAGTCACGGGTACGAGTGCACACCCTGACGGTTTTAATTCTGACAAAAATAATTTAGCAAGGGATTAAGTCTCAAATTAAGTGACTTAAAATTAAATGACTTTAATTTTGAAGTTTCAGTGACGCTTTGCAGAATCATAGGAACACAAGAGCTAGCTCTAGGGATCATACCCCACCATACAATTACACAACTGTAATTCACAAACTCATTTCAGTGGCATACAGTGGCACAACTGTATGCCACTGAAATGAGTAGACAAGGTGTCACCTGCTGTTAGATTTCGGGTAATAGACAAGTCTGAGACCTTGCGACGCTAAGCTAGAATGGTATTTCCTAACTGAATATCCTCTCACCAACGAGTGAGGAAGGAGATCAGCTTAGGGAAGGTTTATTTCTTTAAGAGATTTTTGGAAAAGTAAATTCCAGGAAATTACCAAGCATACCTTCCAGTTCCCGGCACTTAATGTGACAGGTTTTATAGATTATTAGCTTCTCTTTGGACGGCAATATGGCAGCAAGTTTTTTCTTAAGTAAAGAACTCTTATAAATGTTTAAAAGGATAACTCATTTTAGACACTGGTAATACCTGCACATGTGTTTGTTTCTCTCTGCAGCCATATAACCCAGGTGTGACAGAAATTGCACTCTGCTTAGGAATATAATGATTTTCTTATATGTGGCTGGTCGCTATTTCTCTGCTCTTTGGCAATCTTCCCCTCATAGGTGTGGGAGAGTCCAAGTTAAGTAATTTAGAAATGTATAGTGAGCATGCACTGCTGTGCTCTGAGAACTCTAAGTCCCTGGAGCCATTCCTCTTGGGGCTGAGTATGGAGTGTCTAGATCTCCTGCTTCCAAATGGGTAGCTCTAGGGATCATACCCCACCAGCTACCACTCTATTTAAGTTTTAATATGGCGTCCGTCATATGTCTTATTGTTTTACTTAGAAGGAAAAGGAAAATTTTTCTTCTGAGACAAATAACAAAGCCCTTATGACGTGTTTGCATTATATGTATGCAAGCAATAGCCACTTATCATTTGGGAAGCTTTGTTCCTTATTTACAAAAGCCTGCATTTAAGTAGTCACGGGTACGAGTGCACACCCTGATGGTTTTAATTCTGACAAAAATAATTTAGCAAGGGATTAAGTCTCAAATTAAGTGACTTAAAATTAAGTGACTTTAATTTTGAAGTTTCAGTGACGCTTTGCAGAATCATAGGAACACAAGAGCTAGAAATGGGAGAAATTCTAACAGTAAGTTTTGTTACTTTGGTCTGTATTAGCAAAAACAATTAGGCAAAGAGGAGGAAATGCAAAGGCTATATTTAGTAATGGGCTATTTGCCAGGATTGTTTCTCTATCCTTTTAAATTGAAGCAGGGACACTGAGGCTCAATATACATCTGGATCAATACACTTATCTGGCCCTCCTGGAGTTTTCTCTGACATCAATGTAATAGTTTTCAAACTTGAAGCCTTAATTTGCCAGGCAAAACTCTTATTTGAGCATAATGTGCTCAGTTAATAGCACATACCTTATAAGACTCTTCCCCAGCTATGATTAGTGAGACCTATGTAAAATTTGCTCCATTGAAAGGATAAAATTCTTTCAAGAAGGTAGTGAGAACAGATAGCTATAACTATCTGGAACACCTGAGAGATTCCATATTACAAGCAGAGTGATTGTTGGACAGTTCCTGAAAATTCATTTATTATAATATTCATACCTTCATTTTGCAGTTGTAATAATTAAGACTTCAACCTTTAGCAGCAGAGCTGCATCTCAAAGCTCTATTTTGAAATTGCTATGTTATTGAGTGTTAGTGTTCATATGGTTCTTGACTTGGTTGGTTGAGGGGGAGGGTGTGTGTAGAATTTGGGATGCAGAGGCGTAGGAACTCTTGGGTGACAAGTGCCCAGTGCAGAGTGAGTGTGAACACTAATCAGCACCATTGTGCTCCTGCCCACCTAAGCACAGGTTTAGTGTAGAAGGATTTTAGTTTGTAAAAAACATGCCTTAATGTCCCTTGTAGAAGAAATAGAAGCTCTGAGTATGGCAAACGTTTTCCTAACTCAAAATTAAGACATGTGCTGTGAAGTATGTGAGTGTATTTAAGGTTATAATAAGACCATACGTCTAAAGCAGAACTTTTCTCTAAAACTGAAGACAGAGAATTTGCTTTATTATAACAGTCCTTTGTTCCTGTTGAATCTGGCCTGAGGAATTTAGAAAAACGCTGTTTTTTTTTCTTGAGACAGAGTCTCACTCTGTTACCTGGGCTAGAGTGCTGTGGCGTCAGCCTAACTCACAGCAACCTCAAACTCCTGGGCTCAAGCGATTCTCCTGCCTCAGCCTACTGAGTAGCTGGGACTACAGGCATGTGCCACCATGCCCAGCTGATTTTTAATATGTATTTTTAGTTGTCTGGCTAATTTCTTTCTATTTTTAGTAGAGATGGGGTCTCACTCTTGCTCAGGCTGGTCTCAAACTCCTGAGCTCAAACCATCCACCTGCCTTGGCCTCCCAGAATGCTAGGGTTATAGGCATGAACCACTGCACCCAGCCAAAAAAGGCTGTTAAGAATGAAAATCAGAGGACATTATCCTTTTCACCGTGGCATTCTCTATGGGGAAAGGTTCCCCACTGAATTTCGGTACATGTGTGCGTGTGTACGCTTGTGTGCGTGTGTACGCTTGTGTGCGCGTATGTTTTTAGGAAGAATCTTTTTTATTTCAGCTGTCAATGCACTCCAGTCACCATCCATGGAAGACGTGCAAATTTTTAAATCTTAGTTTTAGAGTTGAAACATTTTCCACTCAAGTCTTCAAATTACTTAACTAAAATGCCTGGTTCTCAGATCTGCTTTCTTATGGACCATGGGACAGGGAGATTAGTAAAGGATAACTTGAAAAAAAAAACCCCATATAAACAAAACACCCTCTGTGCTTCCCTAAGAATATGAGAGTTGAGTGCACCCTGAATTAAGTTGCATGTAAGGGGAGGGAGGAACAGAACGTGACTTGAAACCCAGAATGTCAGCTTCTGCCTCTGTGCTGAGTTGAGCTCAAGAGAACAGGAGCAGAAGTTCTTTCCGAATGCAAAGGTGTGTTCCTCCTCAACGCCACCTTCCAGACCACACTGGTTGTTACTTCCATAAAGCAAGACCAAAGGCCAAGACCTCTGGACAAGCAGACGAATGGGGTTTCTCTCTTCATTCTCCTGCTCTGTGCAACTTCTGTGAAAATAAGGCATTCAGAGCAGCTTCCCTCTTTTCCATCTCTCCCTCCTTCCCTTTATTCTGCAAGTTAACTTCTTTCTGCTTCTAGGTAAGAGACACGGCAATCTGAAGATTTTGAATGGGCGCTAATTGACGGAAACAATCAAAAAGCTAGAAATCGGTCAGAGAAGGAGAGAGCATTTTGGGAGCCCCCATGCCAAAAACCTCTGCAGGAAATGACATCTGAGTAAGCGATGAATTTAGTTGTGGTCCTTCTTCTGTCACTTCATCTTGCTTATTGGGGCTTAGGCAAGATAGAGAGCATAGGCTTCCATTTCTGTTCCTTTTTGCCACACATAAGTGCCAAAGATGAGTTTAGACCTAAATTGAAAAGTGCTTAGGATGGAGAGGAGGTGGGAAAAATCAATCAATCAATTTATCTGCATAACTAATCATCTCCAAGTCAGGAATGAAAAACAGTTGATTTTCTGAGAACTCTAGCATGCAAGCTAATTCTCCAAAATTATTCTGTAGAGCAAGGATGATCAGAGACTATAGGATGAGATGTGATTTTCAGTTTTCCTCCAGTTATGACTATGTTGTACAGATGAGAGCAAAGACAGTTAAAGTTGTCATATACTAGCTGTTGCAGGGCCATTCCTTCTCCCAGTGTGTCTGTCTAAAGAAATAAGGTTGCTTGTTAAATTCAGAAGCATATCTAGGGATCTAATTTAAGTACATCAGCCTCCTAGCATGTTGAAGGTTGAAGCTGAAACTATGGGACTTTATGAAAGTGCACCTAATTCTATTAATTCTACTACTACTTTCGTTTTGAAAATGATCTCTCTGCTCCCGCTTATTAATAGACAACATACATTTTGGTACTTTCACTATTCCTTTTCTTTTAATCCTTTGAGAAAGTGATTCTGGTTTTTTGTCATACTGCTCTTAGTCTCCTAAAGCTGTTTTTATGTCAGCAAGATGTCAAGGCTGTTTGGTGGGGGATATGTTAGAGATGAGGTCCTTCACTTACTCCTTATTACTCCTGGAATGTGGCAGGCTTCAGTTTCACTCAATAGAGTTTACACAGCTGTGCATAAAGGACATTGCATGAAGCCCTGGAGTTCAATCACTCAGCAAAATAAATCAATCAACAAATATTTATTGGACATCCACTCTGTTGGTAGAACAAGGTTTCTAAAGTTGGTGCTGGAATATAATAGCTAATTCACAGAGAAAGAACTTTAGCTCAAAAACTTTCAATCATGATCAAATATTGTAGATATTTATGTAGAAGGTATTCAGAGGAGTTGACTATGCTACAGAAAGGTCTGTGTAAAATTGTGCGTGTCCTGTGGAGTAACAGACACAAAGTCTAAAGAAACCTGCGATTCGGTATCCAGGCACCCCCACATCTCCAAAATGGAGCAAAACTGAGCAAATACGTAAACAGCAGAAACATCAAAAGACTTTCTTCGAAAATACAGGGTTGATGTTTTTAAGTGAGTTTAACCTCTTGAACCGTACCCCATACAGAAATTATTTGACTAAAATGTAGGACAGATGAAAACGAACGGTTGTGCTGTTGGAGGTTGACTCAGTGGGTCAACACAGGAGCAAAGCACGAAGCCGAGTCACGAGCACCACGAAAGTCTATGACAAGGATTTTCTAGAAGTGTTTGTGCTGCCTGTGGTCTGGGGGACACGTTTTGGCTCCTGCCATGCAACCTGAGTATAGTGTTGATTCTTACCTGTCATAATAACAGTCACGTTCCAAGGTGTTACCCTGAAGGGCACTGCTTTCCACAGCTTACAATTTCAATTAGATCTAGTAGCGTTCCCAGTGTCAAACAGCTAATCAGTGGCAGAGTTAGGTCTCCAACCTTCTCTTACTTAAAATCCATGCTTATACCCATAGTGCATAATTTCATCAACTTGTGAGAGATTATCCTACTGGACATCATGTGTAGTTTTATGGGCAGACTCTTTAGATTTATGTACGAGTAAAATACAGCAGAAATATTTAGAAATATGTTGCATTTTTACATGCATTTGCTGTCATTGCTGTAATTTTTCTTCCTTTTCTATGCTCCCCCATGATACATCTCACTTCCGCATAGTTATTACTTTACATATTGTTATTGCCTACCTTGACACTATTTTCCTGATAAATACATGTTTACTGAACAAAAGGATGAATATTTCCAAAAACCTTGCAACTCTAACAGCTAGATCCTTATCTATCATCATCAATATCATATTTTTTTTTAATACTGAGTGCTTGGCCACAAGACAAGATCAATAATAGATAAATTCGTTGCAGTCCCTAATCTAACATGTGGCTAATGCAAAAGCTTCTCAAAGGGGTCAGTGAACTGTATCTTAATTCATGACTGTGTTCTGAGCATATATTAGTGTTTGAAAAATAGTATGCTCAATAATTATTTGCTGAATAAATTATCATTTCCTAAAAAATAATGAACATGTATTCAGTAACAGTTATGTGCAATAATAATTAAACATGTTTTCTTTTCAATTAAAATATATAAATACATATTAATTAACCAAACTTTTTGCTATAGAGCCAGGCCTTACTCTTGAGTATGGACCATTCTCTTGGAATTGTACGTTGTCTTTCTTGCATGAACCATACCGGTGATGCACTGTCTATAATTTCCAGTTTCAGTTTCTCTTAAGTGGAGCCAGAATTTAAGGACATTTGAAAAATAACTTTCAGCATAAAATCTTTCCAGGTTTCTATGAGTTTTTCTTAATCTGTTCATTGCTTCATAAATATTACACCTAATCCAAGGCAATTTTTTTGTTTAGTCTCCATAGAAATTGTCAAAAATTGCCAATGCCGTTCAGTTCCCTCCATGTGGCTGCAAATGACAGGATTTCAATCTTTTTTATGGCTGAATAATATTCCATTGTGTCTAGTATTTAGTAGCACAACAGGGTGACTATAGTCAACAATAAGTTATTGTAAATTTTAAAATAAAAGAGTGCAATTGGAATGTTTCTAACACAAAGAAATGATAAATACTTGAGGTGATGGATACCCCAATTACCCTGATTTGATCATTACACATTGTATGTCTATATCAAAATATCACATGTACCCCATAAATATATACAACTATCATATACCGGTAATCAAAGACAAAAAATTTAAAAAATTAAAAATTTAAAATATTTCCAAAGCTGACTATATTTCAAGTTGTCATGGTGGGGTATTGAGAAAAGTTTTCAATTAGCAATAATCATGCCTGGGATAAACCTCTTTGGCTATAATACTGCCACTGCACAAAGCTTCGAGGCATTTTTTTAAAACCTCTTTATCAAGTTTCTTCAAAGCCTTTGACCTAGTTCTATTACAAACAACTCTCTTTTTGAGTGCATTTTTAATAGGCTTACTTATAAGATTTAGTTATGTAATAACAAAACAAAAACAGCTGTCATAAATAGACCAGAGAATAAACATAACCAAGTTTTGATAAGAAAACAATTCTCCTGGTGAGAGCAGGGGATAATAAGTGAGTGGCCTAATAACCATGAGTGTTTATTTAGAGTCTTAAGGCATCAACTAATGCCTTTCAGAGGCAAAAGGACATTGATTAATTGAATGCAGTTAACCTGAGTTGCATGGTCCACCAGTGTATCACCCACACATGTATTTTTCTTTAATGAACATTGTTCCAGCACTTGCTGTGTGCCAATCACTGTTCTTAGTGCTTTACAAATATTAATTCATTTAATCCTCAATTACTCTCTGGGGTGCATAGTATTATTGTTATTACCTAATGTTACAGAGGAGTAAACTGATGGTCTGAGAGATATTACTTGTCTTGCCCTAGATTATACACCACGTAAGTGGTGGAGCCAGGATTTGATCCCAAGTGTGAACTCTTAACCCAGTGTCTACAAACATTTTATCTCCTTTCCGAAAGCCTAAAACCCAGACAGAAAAGGACACATGTGCCCCCTATACAAACTTGCATATGATAATTATCTCATGAGGGTTCCAGAAATTCACAAACATCTTCTCTAATCATCTTCACTAAGACATTCCCATGAATTCTCAGTCAGCTTATGGTAAACCTCTCTTATCGTAGCCAGTTTTCATTTTTTTCTTACCTCCTTTCCTTCCGTAAATGATTATAATGAACAGGGGCGTTTGATTTTTCTTTTGATAAGCACCTTTGCATATCTCTTTACAACCATTTCCTGTGTATGTTACTATCCTTTATGACTTCTAGGCCCTGGGGTGATAATGTCGACCATATGTGGCAGACCAGCAGGCCAAGGAGCACGCTGGGGATTCTCAGGAATGTGTCCTGAGGGAGTACCTCAATCCTTTTATCTTTGTCTTGTGGATTATGCACAATAATCCCCACAACTTCCTGAGATTCTAGGTTCAAGATCATAAAGTAATTTTCATCTCCCAATCAAACCACACATTTCATGTGGTACAAACATCTTTAATTTTGATGCCACAGAAACAAGTTCGATGGTCTGTATTTATAGGCTTATAAAAGAGGGAAATGGATCTGAATTCTCTTGACAATTTTGCATTGTCAGTGACTTCCTCCCCTTGGAAAGTGGCTTTGTGCCATCAGAACACATATGTATCAAGAATTTTTATCAAGGAAAGTGTGTCACATTTTAAATGATTTAAAAATCATTTAATATTTCTTTTAAAAAGATAATATGCATATGATTCAAATATTGGAAGTACAAAATTTCTATAGAAAGTCTTTCTCATGGGGGTAGGCATGGTGGCTTACCCACTCAGCACTTTGGGAGGCCAAAGTGGGAGGATCATTTGGAGCCAGGAGTTTGAGACTGGCCTGGGCAACATAGCAAGACCCTGTCTCCACCAAAAATAAAAATAAAAATAAATTAGACATAGTGGCGCATGCCTCTAGTCATACCTATTCAAAAGAGAAGATCACTTGAGCCCAGGAGTTCAAGGTTATAGTGAGCTATGATCACACCACTGCACTCTAGCCTGGGCAACAGAACAAGATCCTGACTTTAAAAAAAAAAAAAAGAAAAGAGAAAAAGAAAGTCTTCCTCTTAACTCTGTCCCCCAGCTACCCAGCCTATCTCTGAATGGCACACAGCATTCCCTATTACAAGAAACAGTTTAAAAATAAATATTTAAATGGTCTGAAATGTGTAAGTCAATAAGATGAATAGCTATGAATAACTAAGAAGCTGAATATTTGATGCCACATTTGAACTAAAATATTGCTTAAAAATATCAGCTTTCCTGAAATCCTCTTAACATCCTATTAACTCTGAGAGTAGATGAAAGAGTAAGAATTCTAACATAAAAACACAAAGGCATGGTTCAGCATTTGTACTGTGAGGGAAGAATTTTCTACCCAGAACACTTACTAAGATGTATTTTGTATTATCATAATATATTATAGTCAGATGGTGATAGTATTATAGAGGAAGATAACTAGTCCTAAGAGTAGTATTCTCTAGAAGTAATACTACTTCTGAGAAACCACTTTTCATTCTTGTATCTTGATTTGATTATAAATATAATCAAGGGTCTTTTGAAAGATCACAAAGACTCTTAGAACCATGTATGGAGATACTCTAGGATAAGAAAGGGACAAAAGTTGTTCCACAATGGAACAGTAATGATTACAACCATAGATGAGACCTCTCCTTCCCAAGCCATAACACCCCATAGATGTATAATGCACTAGCAGACCATTTACCACACTTAAAAACAATCACACAAACAAAGAAACAACAATCTGCAACCAGAGTAACCTCTGTGGCTTGTAAAGATCAACGTGTAGTAGGATTGGGAAGAGCCTCAGACATGTCCCAAATAAGAATCAAGATTAAAATTTTTTCATAATGATATGTTAATATATCCTTATGTATACATTTCATTGGTGCTTTAAAATAAAAATCAGTCAGTTAATTTTCTTGAAAATTCAGAACCCAAATCTTCCCCTATACCCAATTCTAAGTCATAGAAATGAAAGACTGGAAGCTAAGTTTTAAAACAGTTTTAGGGCTGCATTTGTTTTTAATTTTTGACTCATGTCCTCCAAGAGTTGATGTTAAGATATGGAGGGGAGGGGGGACAAGGCATAAACAACAAGTGGCTTCTCTAAGAAGTTGTGAATTAATATTTTAACACTAATTTCCAAGGGAAAAAAATATACCTGGGAGTATTTTTAGCTGATATTACAATAGTTTGCCTGCTGCATGGATTTTGCTGAAGCATTTATGCATTATCATCAGGCAATAGATATAAGGTAAAGACTTGCTCTTAATTTAAAGCTGATGGGTTGAACCTCATCAAAATTTCGGTTCAGTTGAACCTCATCAAAATTTCAATGCACACATTAAATCAAAAGAGCTTTTTTAAAAAAATAAGTAAATTTGCTAATAGTATGTAATATTTATACTACTCCCTTCACTGGCACCTTTAGTATCTGGGTTATGCTCAGTGCTGGGCTGGACTTGCCTGCCTTTCACTGTGCATTTTCTCTTGTAGTTGATGTTTAGAATGGCATAGTCCTTAGGTAGGACACGCTGTAAGATGCTCACAGATCTTCATTGTATAAAAGAATGTGACAGACTACAAAAATTTACATTGTATTTCCCAGAGAGGACACTAGATTTATTAAGAAAAATTCTCAAATGATATACATGGACAAAGGGTCTTCAAAAATTTCATGGAAAATGTGTACTATGAGAAAACTATGCACAGATTTCAAAAATTTTTTGCACCAAAATAAACTTGTACTACCTAACTTGTTATAACATGTCTGAATAGGATTTAGTCTGAGATACCAAGAAAGATAAGACCTCACTTTGAAAAAAGCCCCAGCATAGAAACATGAATTCTGCTAAAATTGAAGGAAGAACAAACATCGAATTTATGGTGAAGCTTGGGTAGAAGAATGGTGAAATCATTGATGCTTTACGAAAAGTTATGGGGACAAGGCCCCAAAGAAATCGACAGTTTACACATGGATAATTCTTCTTAAGAAAGGATGAGATGATGGTGAAGGTGAAGCCTGCAGTGACAGACCATCCATATCAATTTGCAAGGCAAAAATTCATCTTGTGTGTGCCCTAATTGAAGAAGACCAATACTTAACAGCATAGACAATAGCCAGCATCATAGACTTCTCAATTGGTTCAGCTCACATAACTCTGACTGAAACTTTAAAGTTGAGCAAACTTTCCACTCTATAGGTGCCAAAATGGTTGTGCCCAGATCAACTACATACAAGAGAAGAACTTTAAACAGAAATTTTAAACAAGTAGGATCAAGATCCTGAAGCATTTCTTTGAAGAGTTTTAATAAGAGATGAAACATGGCTTTACCAGTACGATCTTGAAGACAAACCACAAGCAAAGCAATGGCCACCAAGAGGCAGCAGTGGTCCAGTCCAAGCAGAAGTGGACTGGTCAAGAGCAAAGGTCATGGCAATAGTTTTTTGGGGATGCTGAAGGCATTTTGCTTGTTGACTTTCTGGAGGGCCAAAGAACAATAACATCTGCTTATTATGAGAATGTCTTGAGAAAGTTTGTCAAAGCTTTAGCAGACAACACCTGGGAAAACTTCACCAGAGGGTCTTTCTCCACCATGACAATGTTCCTCCTCATTCCTCTCATATAACAAGGGCAATTTTGTGAGAGTTTCAATGTGAAATTATTAGGCATCTGCCTTATAGTCCTGATTTGGCTCCTTCTGACTTCTTTTTCTCTCCTAATTTTTTAAAAAAAATCTTTCCCATTTTTCTTTAGTTAATAATATAAAAAAAGACCATATTGACTTGATTAAATTCCCAGGACCCTCAGTTCTTTAGGGATGGACCAAATGGCTGATATCATTGCTTATAAAAATGTCTTGAACTTGATGGAGCTTATGTTGAGAAATCAAGTCTATATTTTTTACTTTTTAATTCCATGAAGTTTTTGTAGTCCCCTTGTATTTGGTTTGTAAGTCAGGGATGCCTGTACCCAAAGGCAAATTTAACTTATAATTTAATTGTGATTAGTTATTCTTGTGGGGGACAGGAAGAGCATCACTGAATTCCACAGTCTTCCAAACTCATTTATTGATTTTGTTATCCCTGCCCACCTCCCCTCTGATCTTTCTGAAAATAGAATTGCCTTAAGCAAAATTAGAAGATATGAATTTCATTTCCTTTCATTCCCCCTGCTCTTCTTAGCTTCTAACCACTAAACAAGCAGCAGAGAGGGGAATCAGGAGTTGAATGTGCTCAAGGAATCCACAAAGTAGATTTTAAATGCCTCTGAATATTTATGATTTGATTAGGATGACTCTCATGTTACTAATACTGTATTCTGAAAATAATACATTATGAGTGTTACTGATTGCCTGGTTTAAAATAATAACCTGTGTCTGTGCTTTGGTGCTATGATGACATTTATTTCACTATAGCCATCATCAACATCATTATATAAAATCACAGTTTGCATGTGTTATATATGACCCCAATTTGGGCCTTGCATAGGCAGAATGGCCCCTGTCTATTAACAGATAATAGTTATTTCTATGTCTATATGTTCCAGGATTCAAAAAAGATTGTTTTCGTGACTCCAACACACTGATCTTAGAATTTAGGGTCAAATGATCTCTGGTGAGCACTGAAGCTTCTATCATGTTTTATGCAAAAGCATGGTTTATTTGAGATGAAACAAATTTTAAAATGAAATAAATTATATGAGAAAAAAACAAAAACAAAATAAAATATAAATAGTTATTGAGCACCTACTATGTGTCAGGTGTCCTGCTGGGTATAGGACACCAGAGTAAGCAAAATAAACAAAATCTACACTATCCTCATCCTCATGGAGACTATGCACCATTGGGAGAGAAGGCAAGAATAATGAGGCCTCTTACGGGGGATTATAAAGATCACTGCAAATACATAGCAGTACACCTTACCCAGGCGTGGCTGGTGAGCTGTCGGGAAAGGCTTCACCAACATAAAGCATCTATAAGAGTTAGCCAAACATGACAGGCTGGAGAATGAAAAGGTAGTTCTAGGAAGAGAAATCATTCTGTTAAAGGTACTGCACCCAAAGGCAGCAGGAGTGTCCCAGGAAATGAATGCCATTCAGTATGATGAGCATAAGGCAAGGAAAGGGGAAAGTAATGAGCGATGACACTAGAAAACAAGCTAGAGTCCAAAGCAGATCATGCAGGTGCTTATTCAACTTGTTAGTGAATTTGGTCATTATCCTAAGAGCAATGGGAAGACACTGAAGAATTTTGGGAAGGAAACTGATGTAATTATGTTTGTGTTTTGTAAATGTCACAATGACTAGAGTAGAGAGAGTAGAACAATGGCCAATCAGTTAGGAAACAATTACCAGCAATCCAAGTGAGAGGCGATAGAGGAAATGAGGGCAAGGATGCCATAAAGGAGTAAATGCTTTTTTAGATACATGTAGCAAATATAGAAAGATCAATTCCCTTGATGAGTAAGTAGCTGTGATCAGTCTGAAATAGAAGTATGAAACCCAAGTGCCTGGTTGGTTCACAGGAAGATGATCCAGATGGAGCAAAAAGTTAATGAGTTCTAGTGTGGCAATGTTACATTTCAATCGTTGGTGGAAAATCCAAGTGGAAATACCCATGGAACTCTGGCATACAAGGAAAAGGAGAAGGAAAGTAAAAGAAGTATCTTTACAAAAAAATAACAAAATTCCTTGTAATATCAGTTACACTTAAATATTATTTAATATTGCACAATATTGTTGCTAAAATATAAATGCTTGTAGGGCACATTTCAAAGGAAATGATTTTCTCTTTTATTCCTAAATAGTTTGAATTTGTCCCAGTGCTTAATATTCAAAATTCTTGATTAGCATATTCCTTTTGAACTTACTCCACTTCTTTTAACTGAAAACGTTAAATGTCTCTCCTGAGGGCATATTTGGCTCCATGACCATGTGGCTTTCAGCCATTTTTGTCATTATAAGCCTTGTAGATTGCTGGTTTACACAGCCAACAAAAAAACAGTACTCGACACTAATGGGAGGAAAATTTGGCTATGCCTTTACACCTTCCCTAGTATTTTGTCTCTTTTTCTATTGAGAAAAAACTGAGTGACCTTAAAGTCCAACTAATTTATCCTTCTTGGTTTCCAGATGGGGAAATAGATGCTTAGAGAGTTATTTTATCTTGAAAACTTAGACTATATAAGTGGTAATGGGAATCAGAACCACTGATCTCATTGATTGGCTGTATATAATATATCCCATGTTTTCCATTGAATCCGTGTTTCTTAATGTTGACGGAGTCCTTTTCCAATCAGATAAGTAAAGTTTTAAAATATGGGGTAGATTCCCTCTCTTCTGTCTTCATAACTATTAGTGGTTACTTGAAGTTTACATGAAATGCCAGAATCTTCTGTAGCATCTGCTCATATGAAGGACCTCTATACGGGTCAGCTAAAAACCACTTCAGCAAGAGAATTCCTAGGAGTTACTATTGACAAGAGTTTTTTTCCCCACTAAACTAAAACACGTCGATACTTCTATTTGATAAGTTAACCAAGAATTTAGAGATCTAAAAGAGTGCTATGATTGCAAGTATTGGACAAGTTTTCCTAAATATGTTGGACAAAAAATTTTATTGGAATAATTCTATTCCATAATAAGAAGCTATTTTAGACATTAATCAGGAAATTTTATTGCTCCAGATCCATCTGCTGTTGTGAATTAAAAGAAGGTGAGGGAGGAAATATCTTCAGGAGGTAAACTGGTGAAAAAATAGTTAGAAAAAATTGACACCAGAACCTAAATAACAGCCTTGACTGTTGCAGTGAGTACATTTGGGAGGAATACACACACACACACACACACACACACACACACACACACAACATACACATAGAGATTTAGTTGCAGAAAAGTGACAACTTGAAGCTTCTATGAGGATCCTTTTTAAAAAATTGAAGAAAAAAAGAGAAATGTGCTCAATATGTTTCTCAAAAAGACTGCTTTCAAATTTTCTGCACCCTTTTTTTACCCCATGAATGATGTATACTATTAAAAATCAACAATGACTTTTTATATCTTAGTGACAGCTTCATTCCTGCTTGAAAATCCAGAAATTGACAAAACTTTGATGTGTTTTACTTGCTTTCTCTCCGTTTTTACTTTAGTTATATAATTTAAACTGAATACATCTATTTTTAGTCAACTCTATCACATATTATTTTCTCATCAAACAAGTGGACAGCAAAGCATATTTATATTGATAAACTCACTCGAACAAACAATTCAAAGAAGTATAGAAAACGAAGTTATTTTCTAGATCAAAACATTAAATAAAAGATGAAAAAAATTCAAAATTCAATGTCATAAAAATGCCAAAGTAAATAGTACCAGTTTTGGAGGCTGAATCTTGGTTGAGTCTTAATCATTCAACTTGAAGTCTATTACACAGAACTAGAAGTGAAAGGGGGACTGCACGTGTTCTTATTTGCTTTGTATTTGTTTTGTTTGGTTGGTTCATTATATGCTAAGATACTAAACATATAATAGGTGACAATTGATCATTTTCTAAAGCAATGAATGTAGACAACGGGATTTTTATTTGCATAAATGTCATTTAAGAATAAGAATGGAAAAAATAAATTAAAAAACAAAAAATAAAGAATAAGAATGGAGCAACCTTAGAAACAGATATACTCTGAGATTGAGGAAATAATATAGAGCTAAACTATTTTACAGAAACTGCTGGTAACATTTTAATATGTCTGAAAATGTCCTGTTAAAAGAGTTCTATTATATCTTTGTTCACTATGATTGTAAAATATTGGCTATGTTGTACCCAAGCTTACAAGCTTCAAATTTCTCTCACTTACTATAACTCTTTATTCTTATAAACACCTTGTGAAGTAGTCAAAAAGTCATAAATATTATTTTTTCAGATGAAACTGAGGCTCAAAGATTAAGTGGTTTAAAAGGCTATCTGAAGCTTAACACAGAGTTTTGTGCATGTAGCATTGTGATATTGTTCTGAAAAGACTCATGTGTCTGTTGACACAACTCATTTATTCTGATTGCTTTTATTAGATAAGGATACACATCACATAAGGATTGAAACAAAATGTATAAATATTGATTTATTCTGCTTTCTATTTTTAAAATACAAAAATTATACCAGAAAATAGCAACCACAGTCTTCAGAATTTTTAGTTTATTTTCTCCTGAGCTTTTAGCTTGCATTTGGGCTACTTAACGCAATGCAGGAGGAGTGGTCCCGTCTGCATATAGAAATTAAGAGAGTGTATTATCTGTGGAAGCCTTAACACAAAATTACAATATGAAATCAAACTACAAGTCAATCTTCCTTTTATTAGTAGTATACTACAGTAATTCTCAATAATGTCAGTTTCAAAATATTCCCTGCTGCTGGGATGTACTAATCCCACTGTTCCAACTTAATACCATTGTTCACTGCCATATGCCATGAACTATGTGTGACACTTGAACTCTTTATCGGAGTCCACCCCAAAATATTCTATGTCATATAGTTGAAAGTGGAAACTACTATTTTACTTTAATTTGCCATGTCAGTAAGAAACTACAACTCATGGGAAATGCACATTTATTTCTATATTCTGTCTTCTCAATAATGCTTTCCAAAGATACACTTTTGTAAAATATTTTGGTAGCTTAATTTTATAGGAGAAGTTGGTAATACTGCTTATACAACCACTAAGGTTTGCAATTATGACAGAAAAAAATGAGTCTGATTAATCATGCAGAAACCTGGTTGATAGCCATTGTATACATGGCATATTTCTCCTATCAAAACCACTAATTGTAGGGAAAATGAGCTTTAAACAGTAAAGTGTGAATAATATGATTAATACAGACTTGTATTAGGCCTCAAATTATTTCTACAAAATATTTTGCTAATGCAATGACTTGCAGCAAAACCAAAGTAACCAGACATAAAAAGAGACAAGCCTAAGTGAGTAAATATTAACAAAACAACA
>CAUYRT010105537.1:0-25939 GCA_963574885.1 Lepilemur ruficaudatus | reverse complement strand
CTTGTATCCAGTCTCCCCCACAACCACCACACAGCTATCCCACTTAGCCTTGTTTCAATGTAGAAAACATGCTCTATGTACACATTTTCCCCCTAGGAAGTATTCTGTACTCCAAACTTTTCTTTTCTTTCTTTTTTTTTTCCTTGAGACACAGTCTCGCTCTGTTGCACGGGCTAGAGTGAGTGCCGTGGCCTCAGCCTAGCTCACAGCAACCTCAAACTCCTGGGCTCAAGCAATCCTCCTGCCTCAGCCTCCCAAGTAGCTGGGACTACAGGCATGCGCCACCATGCCTGGCTAATTTTTTATATATATTTTTAGTTGTCCAGCTAATTTCTTTCTATTTTTAGTAGAGATGGGGTCTCGCTCTTGCTGGTCTTGAACTCCTGAGCTCAAACAATCCACCCGCCTCAGCCTCCCAGACTGCTAGGATTACAGGCATAAGCCACCGCACCAGGCTTACTCCAAATTTTTAAACCATGTTTGCAACATTAGGAAATATCATTTAAGTGGTATTAACAACTACAAGATTCAAAAATAAAACATTAATTTTACTCCATTTAGTTTTGTTAAGAGTTATTGATAAATTTTTGCCATAAAGGAATAAACCTAATCACTATTACACCAGGCTAATTATTTGTGAGCCTGAGAATACACTGATAGCCTTATATTATCAAAAGTACTACATGACCTAACAAATAAAACATCAAATAAAAAATAATATTTACATGAACACCAAACAGTGGAGAGCCACATCCATTCGGCGGGGAGGGTTTATAACCATAACGTGGGAAAGGCTTAGATCCTATAAAATATAAATGGTACCATAATTAATTTTCAAATATGATAGAAATAAAACATATAATCAAAAAGGTCCATGATATGTTAGACTAGCCTTGGAAATACTGACTATTTATTTGGATGCTGACATAAGTGAATGTCTTTATTCTGATGAGCATTAAGAATGCTAATTTGTCTACCTAATTGCTTTTATTTCTCCCATGGTGAAGAATGTGGAATACATACAAATGTACACATATATATACACATATATACATATACACATATGTGGCAATTCATAAAATGTAATTATTATTATTTTTAAATGTGATTATTTTTAAGCCTATGCCATACAAAACATACAAAAGCTTATCCTGGACTTCTGGAGATTTCCACATGTATGAAAGATAAATGAACCCTGTTTTCCGGTATATTCTAACACATATTTTTTTAGGTTAAAAGCTATAGAGTAAGGACTGTATCTTTCCAATCTTCAGCGAGCACTCCATTGCACACAGACCTCAATAACCATTAACTAACCAATTTACTCAGCAAGAACCTAAGGCTAAGGAAGATCAGGTCATCTGGTGATCATTTAATAATCTTAATGCCATTACAATACCACACATTTTGCTCCCCCAACTCTAGTCAATCACTTCACAAATATACTCCCTTTGCCAGCTAAGGAAAAAGGTCAGAGGGTACCTGGTGAACTATAGTACTCCAGCTACACTAACACTCTGTAGTAGCACCAGTGGTTCAGTAACAAGGAAAAAGATGATGTCATCAGAGCAGTGTTAACTTTTGGAGGGTATTACAGAAACATCTCACCTAATTTAACACAGACATACCTTGGAGATAACACGGGTTCAGTTCCAGACCATTGCAATAAAGAGAATATCATAATAAAGACAGTCACACAAATGTTTTAGCTTCCCAGTGCACATTCTGTAATCTATTAAGTATGCAACAGCATTATGTCCAAAAACACAATGTACATACTTAAGAGTACTTTATTGCTAAAAAAAAAATGGTGACACAGAGACACAAAGTGAGCATGTGCTGTTGGGAAAATGATACTGATAGACCCGGCTCCATGCAGGGTTGCTACAAACCTTCAATTTGTTTTTTAAAAAAGTGAATTTTAGGTGCATCAAGGCGAAATGCATTAAAACGAGGCATGCCTATATAGAAATCACTTCGCTTCAACATACTGGACAGTTACCCACTGTCTCTTTGAATGTCTCCCACAATCCTCCTACATCAAGAAATAGCCCAATTCCACTGTGGAATGGTATCAATTGTTAAGACGTTCTTTCTTCTGCCTTCTGGTAAATTTCACCTGTAAGCACTCCTCTGCTCCTTGGGGAAAACACAAAAATAAGCCAACTCTCTATTTTACACGATAATACTTACATATGTTTGGGGCTACAATTTATCTTTACTTCTAAAATGAAATGCCCCATTATTTCAGCCATAAGACATGGCATAGTTTCCAAATACCACCCCACAGTTGGATACACAGGAGAGAGACAAACCATTCCATCAAATTTCATTCAACTAACATTTATTGCTAGGAGACTTAAATAAAGATAAGGTTACCCACCAAAAGTAAAGCAAAGGGGTGGGGGGAAGCAACTCTTTCAGTAATCAGCCATCAAAATAAGTAACCCAAAGTAACA
Organism: Lepilemur ruficaudatus; assembly: GCA_963574885.1. Lineage (NCBI taxonomy): Eukaryota > Metazoa > Chordata > Mammalia > Primates > Lepilemuridae > Lepilemur > Lepilemur ruficaudatus. The sequence goes on along the minus strand of CAUYRT010105537.1, from coordinate 23,480 downwards.
CTTGAAAAATGGCTTAAGTGAGTTGCTAAGAAGTACCATGCTCAATTGAGGGGACCAAGTATAGCCTCGAGAGAGGATAACCTCATGAAGATACAAAGTTATAGCCTGCTCCACCGATTCTGAAGGAACAATATGCACAAAAGGGGATGGTTAAGAGGAGTCTAGAAAGGAGGAGACCAAGGACAGAACTTGATCATGTTTCTCCTGCACTGCCCAAGAAGAGGGGGTGGTTTCTGGGCCCTTGGAAGACGAGGGTACGTGCCTCAGGCTATCACAGATGAGTCACTGTGATCCTTCAACGCTTACCTCCTGCTTTTAGTCCCTCATTCCTAAGAACACAGCTTATGTCCTATTAATATTTACAAGGGCCTTCAGAGGAAGGATATACTAACCTGCTGGATGCCTAATGGGCACCTCAAACTTAAGATGTCCCTCCTGACATTTATCCCCAAATTGCTCCATCTACAGTTCCCTCTGCTCAGTTAATGGTAACTCCATCCTTCCAGATGCTCAGAGAAAAATGTTAGCCATTCTTGACCCTGATGTTCTTACACCCACATTCAGTGCAACAGCATATGCTGTTGACTCTGCCCTCAAAACACTCAGAATCTAACCACTTTTTACCACCTCCACCACCCTGCTCCAAGCCACGTGGATTATTGCCGTAAACCCCCAACTAGTCTCCCTAACTTTGCTTCCCCCACCCCATACCCCCAGCCACAGCTCAATCTCAACACTGAACCTAGGTGATCTTATTAAAATATATATTAGATCAAGTCTTTCTTCTGCTCAAACCTCTCCAATGTCTTCTCATCTTATTCAGAATACAATCCAAAGTCTGTCAAGCCATATATTATCTGGTCTTTCCATGATTTCTCTGACCTCATCTTACTGTTCTCTCTCTCCCTTTCTTCCTCACTCCATTCCATCAGATCTGACCTCTTTGCTGTTCCACAGACACTCCAGGGCTGCTCCTGCCTTGGGGCCTTTGAACCTGCTGTTCCTCTATGTGGATGCTCTTTCTCCAGATATCTACATAGTTTCTCTCTCACTGCTATGGTCTGAATGTTTGTGTTACCCCAAAACTCACAGGTTGAAAACTCATCACAAATGTGATGCTATTAGGAGGTGGGACCATAGGGAAGTGATCAGGTCAAGAGAGGAGAGCCCTCAGCGGCTGAATTAGTCTCTTTACAAAGAGGCCCCAGAAAGGTGTCCTGCGCCTTTCACCATGTGAGGAAACAGCTAGAAGTACCCTCCATAAACCAGGAAGTAGGCCCTCACCACACTGTGAATCTGCCAGCTTCTTGACCTTGGACTTCCCAGCCTCTAGAACTATAAGGAATGAATTTCTGTTGTTTAGGAGCCACCCAGTTTATGGCATTTTGTTATAGCAGCCCAAAAGACTAAGACATTCACCTTCTCAGAACCATACCATTTGTAAAACATAAGACCTTCTAACATATCACTAATGGACTTATTTTATTATCTGTCTCCTCATCCTAAAATATATACTCCTGAGAGCAGGAATTTTTGTCTGTTTTGTATTCCCAACGCCTAGAACAGTGTCTGGCATATGGTTAGGTTTGTGATAAATATTTATCGATGAATAGATGAATGAATAATGAAGAGTTGGAACGCTAATCCTCACGACAGTTGTAATACTCATTACAAATTAATAAACTGGTACAGCTGTTTACCCTTCAGTCTTTTAAGTTTCATGAGCATTCATCAGCCTCCAAAGACTGACCACTTCTAGTTTGTCACATGTCTTTAAAATGTGGCACTCAAAACTGAACATCATTAAGTACCACGGGCCTTTTTACCTTTTGAGCTGGATAAAGTACTCACATTTACACAGCCTAAGATAGTTGGCATATGCTTCAACTGCGTCTCAGTGCTAACACACACTGGATAGTAGTACAAAAGCATCAGTTTTTTTCTAAAATGAACTTGTTTTTAAGAACTACTGCTAGAGGCTCACCATTTTTGCAGTTTAACTTTTGAGCCTTAAACATTAGATTGCAAAATTCTATCTTGTTAGTTTTAGTTCATCATTCAGGACTGTTCAGCAGTTTTTAAATCCAGACCTATTCACTCAGTGTTACCTATTGCTCCTAGATATTATGAACTTGAGACACAGATACTAATCAGGACAGAGGTCAGCAATACCCTGCTGCAGACAAGCCCCCTCTGTAAGCAGCCATGAAGTCATGAACCCAACCCTTTGGGTACACAGCTCAACCAGCTGTGACTTCACCTGAACTAAGTTTCATCCAGTCTACACCTCTCATGGAAATGTCAAAAGAGACTACACGTTTATCTATGGTTTTCTCTGATCTACTTTATTCTTGGGAAACCCACTCTAGTTCCTTAAGCTTCATCATGAAGCTCTTGTCAGGGATTTTAACAATCAACTATTTAAAACATTTAGAAACTTATCTAGAGATACACATTAAGCAACATCTTGAATTGTTAGTCTGAAAAAAGTACAATAAATACACCGGAGAGTGTTCAAAAGTCTGGAAACAGAAAAATAGTGTATTTGCAGTATATATTTTTCAGGTTGACAACTGGTCTGTTTTAAATTAGCAATAAATACCTAAAAAGGTATCTGGAGATAGAAGAAAAACATATTAGTTGTATTATTTGAAAATGTAACATGCCATATATTCTATTTTTCCAACTTTTTAGACACCTTGTAATTCCCCCTCCCATCTGCCAGTCTCCAGATTCCTGGCACCTCTCTGTTTTCCATGAGTAGCAAAGACTATCACCCTGAAACAACTGATATGGGTCCAATTTTAAAGGCATGTGGGTTTCTAATAGCCTCAAATATCTTTTTTTTTTTTTTTTAACTAGGAAGATATTCCCCTCAATGTTCATTCAACAGCAGTACTTCTATTTTTCCTTCCCTTTGTATTTTATCTAAATCCATAGACTCTTGATTTCAAGTCAATAAAAACGTTCTTGACATTATGATGTATAATGATAGTGATGCACGTGTACACATACATAGGTATTTTCTCACTTCTTAAGAGATAATTATCTTTGAATGGGAGAATGATCAGAAGAAAATGAAGTCAGGAAAAGCAAAAACATGCCCACTATAGGAGAATAAAGAGGAATGAACAGAGCACAGAGAACTGGCAAAAGTGAGACTGGAGGCATGAAGATGTAGTTACTGTCTTAAACAGAGCAAGTGCTTATAACTGTCTTAAGGAGAGAGGTTGTTAAAAGCAACCCAACATCTGCTGTACATGAAACACTGGATAATAACCCCATGAAAAAAATGCTGGTGGAATTGGCAAACGGGGCGTGTTGGCATATGTTTGGTTTTTTAGTTTCCTTCCCTGCTTACTTCATGTAAAATAGTGCTCCCTTTCTTTATAGCATTTATTGACCAAATTAACAGCGTTAGTTTCTATGAGGACAGGGACCGAGTCTTGCTCACCTAGATGTCTGGCACACAGTGGGCACTTTACCAGATGAAAAAAAATGGGAACCATTGCATGCTGAAATTAAAATATTCTTTATCCACAGCAAAAATGGAAGCTTGGAAGTAACTAGTTTCCTGAAACATAAATTCATCTTTAAATTGAAACAATTATTTCTGAACAAGTTATACAGAAATGTATTAAAGATTAGGTTGATACAGATGCCAAAATTACAAATGTATTAGTATTATTTTAACTTTTGCTATAAATGGTCTTATAAGATGGTAGACATTTAAAAAATTAGCATTTTTAATGGTGCCAGTTTTTACAAAGCAAACAAACTCAGTAATGGAAGAAACAAATCAGACTCAAACTAAAACGCCATGATGTATTGGGGCCACTGTCTTCTAAAGTTTGTAAGCAGATACAGAAAGCTAAGAAAAAGATGAGATGAGAAGAAGAATTAAAAAAAAACAAAACAAATTCACTGTGTACAACTTCATGGAAAGACTATTTATTAATTTACTTTTTGACTTACGCAATAACTCCTTGTCTTGATTGTTTTATGTTTTACCATTTGTATGGACAGCTGAAATCTAAAGATTTTCCTGAATTAAGATTTTTCTTTCTTTCTCTATCAGTATGATGTAAATACTTTCAAATAGACCAATTTTTTTTCACCTGGAAGAGTACGAAACAGACGAGAATCATAAGGGCAAGTCTGCTGGGTCACACAATGATCTTAGCACCATCTTTTGCAGGAAACCTGCATTCCCAAACATTTGAGACTTTAAATTCATGGTCATTAAGCTCCACAGGATCCTTATGCCACTTTATTTTTCTAGTCCATTCACTTTCCTCAAATCTACAACATCCCCATTTCTATCTTCTTTTTCCACTGACGACTTTGATTCCTACTTCATTAAGAAAGGTGAGGCGATCAGAACTTAAACCATCTACCCATCTAACCAGAATCTGTGCCCGTATCCTCTACCTTTGCTCCTATTAACAGGGATATGCTACATGCTCTTGGCCAACCTCTGTTTATCTACTAGAAACCATCTCTCTCACTTTACCCAAGGATATGACTCCAATAATTCTGCCTCCTCTCCTTCTCTCATCACTGTTTCTACTCTCTACTGAATCTTTCTCAAAAGCATACAAATATACTATTATTATTCATAATGCCCCAAAACTGTCCTTTCCATGGTCTGCCCCACTTCAGTAAATGGTAATTCCACCCTTCCAATTGTTCAGGCCAAACTTGGAAATCATTTTTGACTCTACTCCACCCTACTTCCACACAATTGGCAAATTTTTTAGGTTCTTCCTCAAATCCAACCACTCCTCACTACCTCTAATGCCACCGACCTGGACAAAACCACCCCCATCTTTCATGTGGACTCCTGCGTGCCTCACTCTGCTTCCATTCTTGCTCCCTCAGCCCCAACCCTTTTTATTCTCAGCACAACAGCCAGACGGATCCCATGAAAACACACAGCACTGAATGAATAACAACTTATTCTTTCTTTCTTTTTTTTTCTTTTTTTTTTTGAGACAGAGTCTCACTCTGTTGCCCAGGCTAGAGTGCCGTGGCATCAGCCTAGCTCACAGCAACCTCAGACTCCTGGGCTCAAGCAATCCTTCTGCCTCAGCCTCCCGAGTAGCTGGGATTACAGGTATGCGCCACCATGCCCGGCTAATTTTTTTTCCATATTTTTAGTTGGCCAATTAATTTCTTTCTGTTTTTAGTAGAGACGGGGTCTTGCTCTTGCTCAGGCTGGTTTCGAACTCCTGACCTTGAGCGATCCACCCGCCTCGGCCTCCCAGAGTGCTAGGATTACAGGTGTGAGCCACCGTGCCTGGCCAACAACTTATTCTTAATTCTAAAAACACTTATAAACCAATTTTCTTTTCTGTTTTTCAAAAGAAATTTAAAAGTTTTCTTCCTCAAATCTTCTCTGCTGTCAGGGAAAAAAAAAATAGAGATCATCAAATTTGTTTCCCTAAATAACTTTACTTAACTCTCAATAAAGCCTTTTTCTCACCAATGGGAAGACAGTCAAAAAGGAAGGGAGCAAGTCTCCATAATGCCCATCCCTCAGGTAAAACAAGGATACCAGAATGCAACAAGTCTGTGCCCTTTAATTTGACCGCCCGCTCACAATTCTTTGTGGCATCAGCCAAGCTCACAGCAACCTCAAACTCCTGGGCTCAAGCGATCCTCCTGCCTCAGCCTCCCCACTAGCTAAGACTACAGGCGTGCGCCACCACACCTGGCTAATTTTTCTATTTTTTAGTAGAGGTGGGGTCTTGCTCATGCTCAGGCTGGTCTTGTTCCTAACCTTAAGCAATCCTCCTGCCTCAGCCTCCCAGAGTGCTAGGATTACAGATGTAAGCTACCACACCTGGTCAGCCTTTTTTTTTTTTTTTAAGCTCCACTTATCTCATTCTTGCAACTAAAAAAACATTCCTTAATCACCATGCTCCTACAGCTTTGAGATTTTTTCTGTTTGGTTCCGATTCCGTCCTTTGCATTCCAAAAATAGGAAAGGCTGAATCACTGCCCCAGGGAGACTTCTCAAGTAACAGCAATTAAAAAAACAATTTTCATTGAGTTGGAATTATCAGCATGTTGACTTGGAACCACATGTCCACTGGACAGACATGAAAGGATTTTCACGGAAGTATATACCATTTCTTAAATTCTCAAGTTCATTTGTGTTTTTTATGCTGGAGACTCCAAAGAACAAATTTTGAGAGCCTTGTTGAAGATGAAAAAGATTGAGTAAAAAGAAAGATTAAAACAGTCTTTTAATACAGCCATCCCCAACCTTTTTGGCTCCAGAGACCATTTTTATGGAAGATAATTTTGACACGGATTGGGGAGGGTTGGTGGATGGTTTGGGGATGATTCAAGCGTCAAGTGCATTACATTTATTGTGCAGTTTATGTCTATTATTATTACATTGTAATATATAATAATTATACAACTCACCACAGCTTGGGGACCTCTGTTTTAATAGGACTCATACCCATTCAATTTCAGGGATTTTAAATGTAAATAAACTCTAGAACCCTGGACTCATAATAAATTGACAAAGACTACTCCTTCTAAGTCTTCCCTGTCTCTGTAAATGGCAACTGCATCCTTCCTGTGCCTCAGGCCAAAATCTTCAGAGTCATCCTTGACTGGTCTTTGTCCTCAGGTCCTTTGCACTTGCTGTCGCCTCTGCCTAAATGCTCTCTCCCCAGGTGACCCAGTGTCACCTTTACCACTGCCATGTTTCTCCCCAAATATTCCCCTATCAGTGAGGCCTTTCCTGAGCAACTATGTAGAAGAGTGAACTGCCTCCAACCCAGCCGCTTCTATCTTCACTGCTCTGCTGCTCTCGAGGCACTGGGTCTGACAGACCAACTCCACACGCGCCTCTCTCTGCTTGTTTATTAGTTTACTGACTGTCTCTCCACACCAGAACATAAGCTCCACGGTCAGGGATTTTGTCTGTTTTGCTCAATACTGACTCTCCAATTAGAACATCTGACACGTAGTCTGGACTACAATATTTGTATAATGAATGGGAAAGACTATGTAAATCTGTAACATTTACTTCAGGAAAGGCAACCACTTAATCCTTAAATTATTCATTTATTCCTCCTAACAAGCTCTACAAGGACAAAAACATCCTTCCTGATGCATACTGATGGTCACATTTACGCATAAATTCAGGAAGCAATGAAACCTGTCTCAGCATCTGCTCAGCACTTTTAAGCATACAAGATACAGCTCATTCTTTACTAACATAAAATTAGAAATTAACTTGGGAATTATAAGCAGCAGGTGGCATCACAGTTTTACAAGACACAGGTTCCTCTTTAAGTTCGTCTATACATACAATCAGGTTTTACTATTGCAGTCACTGGATTCCCTATTATTTTCAGCTGCCAGCATTAATGAGCCCATGACCTTTACTAATCTTACTGGAAACATGCTCTCTCAAGCGCTATCTTAACATGCTGAATTTCCAAACAGAAGCTCAAGTAATTTTTTTGAACTATTAAAATATTTACTTATTCAAAAAAGTCAAGTGCTTCAAAAGAACCATCGCTGCCTGAAAAATTGAGTTTATTCGTACCCACATGGCTACCAAACAAGTTCTCAGATGCAAACGAAGTGTAGGAAGTATGAAAAGAGTAAATGGAAACAATTACATTGATATTAACCAACAAGGAGCACGGAGGGTCACTGATAATTCAAGGAAAGAAAACTGCCAGGTCTCGAGAGACCATTTTCTCGAAGAGTCATCACAACTCTTTCTCAACATTCGAGTACACCAAAAGTCTGTACAAAGGTCGCAACTTATTTTCTGTAGCTTTGCAGGGAAAAAGAAACCAATACCAATTCTCGAGAAAGCGAATAAGGCCATGATTTTAAAACTCTCGGTTTGCTCTGCATGGCCAGCCAATTAATTAGCAAGAGCGAAAATACAGAGCTAAACCCAGGCTGTCCCAGTCCATTCCCGTGATTCCTACGTCAGTAAGTTCTCAGGCAGCTTCGTGCACCTGGGAAAAAAGTAATTCGGAAGCCACGAAAGCAGCACGGAAAGTACACTCGGCCGACCCGTCACGTCCTAACAATAGCCGTGCGAATTTCTACCCAGGTTGCTCGATCACAAGGGCGGCGAGGTTCTAGCGCGGGGTAAGTTTTCCCACAGCCAAAGACACCCACAAGGGCTGCCCTGCGCCTGTCACCCTCACACCTCCGCGACCCCCTCGCCCAGACCCCCGACGGCGCGGCCGGGCGCGCTCACCGTCGCCGCACTTGTACTGGCAGAGCCCGTCCTCGCCTCCCAGGAGGTCCAGGGCGGCGTTCAGGTACGTGTCGATCTTGTGTACGCCGTTCCGGATGGTCTTCAGCGTGGCCCTCCAGTCGGTGGTCTGGGCCTGCTCCTGGCACCCGACGGCGGCGGCCAGCAGGGCCAGCAGGAGCGGGAGCGCGGGCCGCGGGAGCCAGGCCATCCGCGCAGCGCCAGCCCGCGCCGGGCTCCTCGGGCCCCCGAGCCGCCCTAGGCAGCCGCGCGGGCCCACGCCCACGCCTCCTTCCCAGCCGGCCGCGCCCCCGCCGCCCTCACGGACCCGCCTGCCGCCGGCGGCGCACCAGCCGAGACGCGCGCCCCGCGCCCGCCCCCCGGGCCCCGCCCACCCGCGCGCCTGCGCCGGAACGTGCCGCGTCAGAGGCGTGGGGGGCGGTGCCTCCTCGCCCACGTGGCCGCCCGGACGCGCCCCCTGGCGCTCCGCCCTGGCTCTCGTGAGAACTGCCGCGGGAGCGACCTCAGGAACTGCCCAGTCTCGGACCCCGTCTCTAGGGGCCTGGTTACAGCGGTCCGGGCGGCAGTGGGCGGCGGCATTGTTTAAAGCTCTCCGGGCGGTGGAACAGAGCAGGGAGAGTGGAGAACAGCCGGCGCCCCACCCACTCCCGTGGCCGAATCTGACCCGCCCGGGCCCAGCTCCGCCACCTGAAGGACGCGCTTTTCTGGGTGCGGACGACTCCGGAGAATTAACTCCCTCGCCTGCCGGCAGAGGGCGCTGCAGGTCCAGCTGCGTTTACCGCTGGGAACCGCGCTTCTGCTGGAGAGCGGGCCGAGTCTGGACCTCACCTGGGGGACAGGGCTTCTCCCCTCGAGTCCCCACCGGGTCCTCAAGACCCCCGGTGGCCGCAGTTCCCCCGGACGAGAACCCGGGAGATGCCAACCCGAGGCCACGGCGTTGCCTGACTGTAACCAGGTTGAGCTAGATGCCGGTTTAGACTTTCTGGAGGAAAAAAAATAGTTTGACAGTAAAAACCCCAAGTTTCTTTACCTGGTAAGGAAGAATCAATAGTCTACATTGGAATGTAGAAAAAAAAAGCATCAAGGCAATCCCAGTTTCCCCACTCAAGATATTTTGTAACTTGGTAGTTCTTTGCATTCCCACTCCCTCTCCCCTGCACTGTGAGGATCCGTAAGTAACGATTGCAATACTTTCTACCAGAGCTGTAAGTGTCTGGCTGTCTTAGTATCCCAGCAGTTTCCAAGAATTTTACAGTAAGATCCAGGACAGCGTTGCAGGTGTTGGGAATAGGTCTATCTTTTCTGTAAGAATTACCAATAAATTCTAGGTTTGGCGTTTTGTGTTTGTTACAGAATTCATGAGCTTATAATAAATGTTCAGTGCAGAGTTCATAAAAATTACATCCCTCTTTATTGAGTGCTTACTGTGTGCCAAGCACCTCACATGATCTCTCACATTCAGAACTCCATTTTAGGGGGATGCAGCCTTTGGGCCAGTTAGAAACTTAGATTCCTTCCCTGCAGATGGTGTAGCTGTAGCCCGACCCGGGCTGGGTTAGTGGAGACCTGGCCGGACTTTAGTCCCTGCTCAGACCCTCAGCCAGGCACCCTGGGCAATGATCAGTTCCTACCACAGTAGAGGAAGGGGAGGAATGGTCCTCAGAAGGTATAATTATGCTGGTTTTTTTTTTTTTTTTTTTACAATGAAGTAGTCCACCTGAGAAGCCATTGGACAGTATCCAGTCCAAACCAAGGCCTCTTTCTGTTTTCACAAAATGCTAAAGGTTTTTTGTTTGTTTTGTTGTTGTTTCAAATTTTTGGACAGCACATTTCATTCAACCCATTTAGAAAAGGGAACATAGAATCATTTTTTTAACTTTCTGGAACACTGGTTTTCTCATCTTCAAAGGGTGGAATGTGCAAAAAGCCACCTGCACTCAAATGTTTATCACAGCACAATTCACAATTGCAAAGATGTGGAATCAACCTAAATGTCCATCAACTCATGCCTGGGTAAAGAAAATGTGGTGTATATACCATGGAGTACTACTCAGCCATAAAAAAGAACAATGTCTTTCTTAGTAACTCAGATGGAACTGGAGACCATTATCCTGAGCAACGTATTTCAGAAATGGAAAAGCAGAATACCACATGTTCTCACTAGTAAATGGGAGCTAAATGTGGGTACATGGAGTCACAAAGAGATGTAAGGGACATTGAAAACCAAGACGGGGGGAGGATAGGAGAAGGGTAAGGGATAAAATCTTACTTCTTGAGTACAATGAACACTGTCCCAGTTACAGGCACACTGAAAGCCCTGACTTGAGCATTATACAGTGTATTCATGTAACAGAAACATTTGTACTCCCTTAACATTTTGAAATTAAAAAGCAAAGTGTGAATGTTGGATCAGATTACCACTGAGGTTCTGCGATACCACCCAGCTCCACCACCATATTCTTAAACAAGGCTTGGTCTTTCAAATTTTCTTCCAGAGAAATTCCCTGGTTCAGAAATAAGTCTTCCAAAAGAAAGGACAGAATGTAATAAAATAGCCTGGTTCCAGCCCTCAGTTATGACCCAAACCCAAAGTCTCTCCTTTTTTTTTTCTTTTCTATACACACTTACTCCATTGCAATCTCATCTAATTTCTTATGCCGTAACTACAGCTTATGCGGTGAGGACTCAGACTTAGTCTTCTGTGTCTCAGACCCTCCTTAGGGATTTTCTTTTCTTTTTTTTTGAGACAGAGTCTGGCTCCGTTGCCCGGGCTAGAGTGCCGTGGCGTCAGGCTAGCTCACAGCAACCTCAAACTCCTGGGCTCAGGCGATCCTCCTGCCTCAGCCTCCTGAGTAGCTGGGACTACAGGCATGTGCCACCATGCCCGGCTAATTTTTTCTCTATATATTTTTAGTTATCCAGCTAATTTCTTTCTATTTTTAGTAGAGATGGGTCTCGCCCTTGCTCAGGCTGGTCTCAAACTCCTGACCTTGAGCCATCCTCCCGCCTCGGCCTCCCAGAGTGCTAGGATTACAGGCATGAGCCTCTCCTTAGGGATTAAATTCGCAAATCACTGAGCTGTGAGTGGAATTTAAAACGGATCGTAGATCACCTGGAAAGTGCAAAGTGAGGGAAGTGGCCAGAAGGAAGAGGCTGGGAAGAGCAGGGAGGAGGCGTGTGATGCCTCGAGGAGTCTCACGCTGCTGGGAGAACAGCTCAGGGACTATGAGATCTGACGCCATGGGGACCCAGGGTTGCATTTAGTATCTGCGTATCTGTGGAGAGGTTTAGAGAAAGAGTCAAAGAGAACTTGTGAAATGAGGGAGCAAAGATAAAATTTTCAAGAAATTTTAATACTTACAGAAGCAGAGAAATGGGACAAGAGCTGTGAGGCCAGTTATTACCCTGTGACAGGTACTCTGCCTGCCAAATATTTCACATAAGTATGTAATTTCATTGTCACACGATTCCGGTTTCCATTTTATAGATGGAAAATGAGGCACGAAGAAGAAAATGAATTGCCCAGGGACAAACGTAGTAGGTGGTAGAGTCGGGACGTGAACCCAGGCGAATGTCATTCAGCTAGTTACACCTTTAGTATAGTCAATACCTCACTCCTGCATGACAGATAATTTAACCAAACTTTCTGGTAAATAAAATGTGTATACTTGACCAAAATATTTACTTGAGAATTATGCAGCAAAATTCCAATATGGCATATGCTTTGTAGAGAACTTTAAAAATATCCAATGAGATTTGCTTCATTTTTGCCGTTAGAGAAGTATTAATTATACAGTTTTGTTTCAATTAAAATGGAATAACTGAGAGGAAAAAAAGTAGAAAGGAGAGGGAGATGACAATTTTATATATTATACTGAGAGATAAGAGACCTTCCCACGTGGTAGCTAATCCAGTCATAATAATTGGCCACTTTGGTGTAAACACCCGGGAACTCTGGTTTTCCACAGTTTTCACCCCAACTCACGACACCCCAAACATAAGCCACGTTGTTGGCATCCATACAGACTAAGGGGCCTCCAGAGTCCCCTTTACAGGCATCGATGGAACCATCAACTGTACCTGAGAAAGAAATGGGAAAGAGAAGATCACACACCTCCTTCCATTTGTCAAGGCCACCAGGCCTGCTCCGCTTCCTGCGGCCTCCACTAATGCATGCAATGACTTCGGCTTCCTTAAGCTTTCCTACAGGAAATAACACGGGCTCTCCATCCTTGTGGGCCCTGCTGGGCTTGCAGAGTTGGAGAGACGCAGGTTGGGAAACACTTTATAAGTCTTCTTTCACTGATTCCCCCAAGTCAGTGTGTTTTTCTGTGTTCTCTACTTTATGCAACTGTACACCGAGATGAAATTGCAACCCAAAAGTTGCGTCAGCTGCTGAGTGGGAAAATAATAGGAATACCAAGCGCTCACTGAGTGCCTGATATGTATCAGCCATTCATTGTTTTACTCCTGACCACAGCCTATGAGGTAAGCATTACTATTGTCCCTAGTTTACAGGTGAGACAAATAAGACACAGAGAGTTTAACTAACTTGTCCAAGGTCACACAGCTAACAAATGGCAGCACCAGGACTTGAACCCCGGCAGCCACACCTCAGAGCTCGTCCTCTTAGCTATGATACTGCCTCCTGGCAGATTTGGTGCTATTTGCCCCTTTTGTCCACTGTAATCCTGAACTCCATTTCAAGACAGGAGGGCGCTGTCTTCTCACTCTTCCGACTTTCTAAAATTTTTAAATCACTGTATCCGAGAAGTTATAGGATGTCAATAACTGCCTCTTTCAGTAATACACTATTTAAATGGTTTCAATAAAGCATCCTAAATACACAGGCTGGGACCCAGCCTTTGTATGGTGTTGGTTAGGAGAATTAGCTTAACCACAATATCAACAGAGACCATGGCATAAGTGCAATGTGATTTCCAAGGAGGGGGAATCTACTTCGAACTGGAGGCATTTGGGATGAGATAACTTGAATTTTTATTCAGAAGTCATTTTAGTTTTGGTCCTGGGTATACCACCAAGATCTTGTCTGTAAGACTTTGGGCAAATTAGGTGATTGCTCTGCCCTCCATTTCCTTATCTCTTTAGAGCTTCAATTTTCCAAATGAGGAAATCTGCTCAGGGTCACATGACTAGTAATTGGTAAAATCTGAGATATAGATCCAGGTCTGGTTCCAAAGTCTGTGCTCTTAGTCACCTTGCTGTACTGGTATATGACAGCTTTAGGGAGATTTTCCCTCTAAGTGTTAGAATAAGGGAACTTGAGCTACAGGGAAGGCATGGAAGGAGTTTGACGATGCAACAGCCAGAAGGCTGAATGGAAGGGTTCCAGGCCCTGAGCGGGGCGCTGACAGGCAGGGAGGAGGAGGTGTTCGTCAGCAGGAATATATATGGATCCCAGATGAGCCACTTAGCACTCACCTGCACACTCCATTTCTTTTTCATAGAAGCAATTTGGGTAAAACTTAGAGCAGTTGCCAATTAGGTTAACAGCACCCCACTTGAGTGAAAAGACCCTTTGGTTACCTAAACAAAGTGAGAAAACAAACAAACATTTAGAAGTCACAAATGAGAAATCTGTATACTCTCGGAACTCAGTAAACCATTAGGGCTATAAAAGAGTGTATATTCTTTAACACATACATATGCTTTTGAGGACAATGCCTTAGTGTATTTAATCATACTCTCCTTGTATCCCCATTTCTATAACCGTCTTTCTAAAATTGGATGGATAGACAAGGGGGTTACTGAACATGTGGTCTAAAGTCACACTCATTAAAAAAGAACTGGTACCCTGCGGTGAATGAGATAAAATCTTTCTCCTTTGGTTGCTGAGTTCAGTAGGGCAGTGGATAGGAATCAGAGATGGGATCTTCTCACATAAATACCACCTATCTTCTTACAATCTCTATATCCTTGAAAGCGCTTGTTAGAGTGAAAACAACTTTTTAATATATGAAGTTTGAATAAAGAAAATACATATGAAGTTATCAATGTGTGTGTCTGGGAAGAAATCCATTTTCAAACTGATCTGAAGTGAATCAAAGGGGAGTTAGGATTCCCTTTCTATTTCAGTACAAGTTTCAAGACTTGAACATCTTTGGTCCAAGGTAAGAGAAGAGCCAGGTACTGTTGACAGATTGGGGAAGATGAGAAAAACAAGAATACGGGGCGAGATGTCTCAGGGATAAGGAGTGAATCTTTGCCCCTTCTCCCCTCCTCTTTTTCCCCAGATTTCAGCGACTTTTATGCTATGGCTCCTCACTCAATGTCAGCTTCCTGGCTAACCGAAGCTCCAGGAGGGCAGGGGGTAGGCCTGACTCATTCTTCACCAGCACCCGGAATCATGCCAGCACTAAGTAGTTGCTTAATAAATATTTATGTAATTAATTAATGCACAAACTCACAGTAATTCAATTACATGCTAAGTATCTTATGCCACATGATTCCTCCCCTCAATTAATCTATAAACTACCTAGGGACAGAGACCTCTGGTTTTTCCTGAGACGACACCCCTGCAGACCCTAGCACTGTAGTGTGCACGTAGCTGTTAACTGCAGAATAGTACTCTACTCTCCTGAGAAGCAGAGGGAGATAAAAATCTACCGAAGTATATGGCAAATCAGGAAGGAATTTCTTTTTTTCCCTTCAAGCGTTACTTCAAGTTGGTCTCAAGATGGCTGCCTTTTTCAGAACAAGGCCTTTTTAAAAACTTAGTAATTTATTGTTTCCCCTAACTCAGGAAAAGTCTTTGAAAACTGTAAGGAATTTTTAATGGCTCAGAAGATAGCTTCCTCCTCTGCAATCTTATTTAGTACACTTCTTAAGGGACTTTGTCACATTCTGCTGTCTGATGGTGTCAATCGTGTCTGGTGGCTCCTCTGTATGATAAGTGTCTTGACCCAGGTTCCTCTACCTGGAACCCAGGTAGAGGCAGTAAAAGCGCAGAATTTTTTACCTCTCGACTTCAAGGTGGCTGGTAAGTGCCCTGCGAGCTGGCCTTCATCTTTCAATCTGGGAACCTCTTTTTCTTTTTGTCTCTTGACTGGGTCCATATTTTTCACCAGTGAAATCTAGCTCTTCAGCATTACTACTATGCACACATAGTAAATGCTCAATGAATGTGTTAAGCCATATTTGACTAATACGTTAATCATTGACTGAGAGTCTATCTAACTACCCGTTTATGGGGAGTGCATGGAATGGAAGAACATGTCAGATGCCAGATCAAGGATACAATCAGCCAAATTCAAGGTGTGGAAATTCTAAAATAAGAATCACTCAGTTTCTTTAATGAATACATTTTAAATAAAAGGAGGGGGTAACTGTTCTAGATTAAAAGAGATTTAAGTAAAAAAGCTTCCAAGTGCAATGCATGGACCTTGTTTGGATCTTGATTTGAATAATCTGATTGTAAAAATATTTTCATAAATAGATGAGGGATATTAAACATGAACTGGTTATTAGATCATATTAAGGAATCAGTTTTATTTTGTTGGGTATGAAAATGGTGTCATATCCTTATCTGGTAAAGACATATACTGGAGTATCCATGTGCGGAATGACACGATATCTGGGATGTGGTTTAATACACTCCAGGAAAGATGTGTGGGGAACACGTTAAATAGCTCCCGATGGTCCCGTCAGTGCCCTGTCTCTGTCCTGACAGCCCCATCTGTAGGGACTGCCTCTGCAGGAGACCCCTGGCCTCTGGTTTCCAGCTGGTTTGGGACAAAGAGGATCCCAGCAGGAGGGAGGATAATGAGATTGGGGCTGGCTATGCTCTAGGTCTTTGCTTCTCTCTAGGCAGCCTGATCTGCCTGACACTCTCCCCTTCTGGTAACTTCTCCTTCCCTTCTGCCTTCAGATCTAGGAGTTGTGACAGCTCTGGTATTGCTAGTCCTGGGCACCTGTGTAGCCCTTGTGGTTCCCCGATCCCCAACGCACAGCTTTGTAACTAACCCCTTTATAAATAAACCTTCCTAATTGCCCCATTGAGACCCTGGTTGATACAGGGAGGTAAAGAAGAATGGCAGAATGTTCATAACTGTGGAAACTGGATGATGAGTAAGTAAGGGTGTATTTTACTCTAATCTCTGCTTTTGTGTATACTTATAAATGTACATAATAAAAGGGTTTTTTTTTAAAAAAAAAAAACAGAACAAATATAAGGACACAATAACTCTGGATGAATTATTTCCTAATAAAATTTAGTATAAGTTGGGTATTCAAGTGAACTACAAATCTAGGTTAATTTCCACATATTAATATATTTGACACTTTTCAATGTGGCAATTATAAAGAATGTATTGGAATATGAGTCTATAAGGCCAATGCAATGAAGTTACTTAGGGTTTCTGCTAACAAAGAGAGTTTAAAAGATCAAAAGGAAGCTAAATTTCAAGGTTAAATCTTCAAGATGAAGGGGAAAATGTTGGGTAGTTTAATTCTAATCTAATCTCTGATTCAGCAGGTCTTTCTAATAATTTGTTCTAAGTGTCCACATCTCGTATTCATGTCAAGTGTTCACCTCAAGTCTTTTTAGAAGTTCAAAGAGTGAATTCTCTTTCTCTTTGTGGACCGGGTGGGGACTGGGGAAGGAAAGAGGAGGGGAAAGAGAAGGAGGGTTGTGGGAATCAGTGACTCAACACACACCAAGGCTATCCCTTCCAAGTCTCTTTACCTTTCATCCCCATCTCCCCCAACCAATCCAAAAAGTCCCTGCTGTATGTCTGCTGTCTGTAGATTTTTCCTGGTGAATGGTGACTCCGAAACATTTGCTTCAGGATCACAGAGAGAGTGTATGTGTCTTTCGGAAGCCTAGATACGGACTGGCTACATAATTTGCAGGGTCCAGTGAAAAATGGAAATGTGGGGTGAGGCCCTTTCAAAAATTATTAAAAATTTCATGATGGTGAGGGTAGGGCATGGGGCCCTTCTGAGTGTGGGGTGCCGGGCAACCACACAAGTCACAAATCCATGAAGCCAGCGCTGGCTGCATGCTCACTTTTCTAGACATGATGCTATGTTCCTCGCTGAGTACTAGGAAACTAGCGCCCATGCATGTCTATCCCATCCATTTCCAGCCCTGGATTCTGATTAACAAATCATAAAACATACCTTTTTCTCGGCCCCAGCCAGAGACGATGCATCTGTCATTAGGTCGGAACAGATATGGAGACCAGGGGACACAGGCAGGAACGGACTTGGGCAGCTCACAGTGTTTTGGGTTTGGGTAGCCTTTCATTTCTATCAAAGCTATGTCATTTTGGTAGGTGCTTGCATTGTATTTTTCATGGATAATAATTCTATTCACGAATTCGACTTTTATCTCATGATTAGGTTTTATCCAGTCTAATAACGATGTCCAGATTTGGTAACGGTGCGTTTTACTGACTCTATAGAGAAAAAAAAAAATGGGAGGAGGGGGAAATAAAATATATTGAGAAAAAAAGGTAAGTATAGAGTTCTGACACTTCAGCTGTACATTCTCCCTTTTAGAGTACTTTTTTCATTTTCCCAGATTTTTAAAATTCTTGCTGTCATGAAGCAGTGAGGTTAAGTTGACTTAGCACAGATTTAGATCACTGGTGAGTGGTAAAGAGAGGAATAACCTGTTACCTGCTCGATATCAGGAAAATAAAGAACTCACTCACACCCAGAGCTGCCCGAGAGTGGGGTGGGTTTGCTGCCTTCGGAGTGCACGAGCTGTCACGGCAAGTGTTAAGCGGAGGCCAGATGGCACCTTGCCAGAAACAGAGCTGCGGAACTGGGGAGTGGGACCATATACTCTCGTTGCCCTGCCAGCCCCAGAGGTTCTTGGGGCAAAGACCGCAGCAGACCTTATGCTGACCCTTAAGACTGACGGCAGCCTATCACTGCATTGCATTTGTCTGTGCACAGGCCCTTCTTCCCGCCAGCCTGTGCTGCTTGAAGTCAGAGCTGGGATCTAGTTCATCTCTGCAGCCCTGAAGCCTCGTATTGTACCTGGAACATATAGCTGCTTTAAAATCTTGTTGAAATAGTGAATGTGCTAAATATTGCCTGTTTGTATGTCTCACTCCATTTTCATACCAATTTTCAACTCACGGTTTCAAGCAAATTGGGCATCTACCATCATCTTCCTGGGGAACAATATAGAGTCACTTTGGTCAACTATTATAGCTCAGGTTTTGTTTGGTGGTTTGTTCTGAATAAAGATGCTAAATAAAAATCTCAAAGTCTAGCATTTCCAAACAAGTGTTTCATAAAATGGATTTCGTTAAGCAATAAAACTTAAATAATTTAATGGAAATCTTTAAGCAATGAATTAGCTATATATTTTCTGCTTTCTCAAGCACAATAAATTGAACAGACTTTATCCTTCTGTAAGGATGACTTAGGTAAACACCTTAAACGGTGATATCCTAGGAGATAATGACCTGTTCAGGACACTTTTATGTACAGTGTTCCAAGAATTCTGTCATTCATATTATTTTTGGTCATTTTTCTGGATCACAGGTCCTGAATATTGCTGAAAGGTTAACTGTTTATTCATTCGATTCATTCAACAAATAGTGTAAACCTGCCATCTATTCCAGGCACTGTGTTAGGCACGGGATGAACGTGCCATCTATTCCAGGCACTGTGTTAGGGACTGGGATGAACCTGCCATCTATTCCAGGCACTGTGTTAGGGACTGGGATGAACCTGCCATCTATTCCAGGCACTGTGTTAGGCATGGGATGAATCTGCCATCTATTCCAGGCACTGTGTTAGGGACTGGGATGAACCTGCCATCTATTCCAGGCACTGTGTTAGGCACGGGATGAACCTGCCATCTATTCCAGGCACTGTGTTAGGGACTGGGATGAACCTGCCATCTATTCCAGGCACTGTGTTAGGGACTGGGATGAATCTGCCATCTATTCCAGGCACTGTGTTAGGCACGGGATGAATCTGCTATCTATTCCAGGCACTGTGTTAGGGCAGCACTACTAGGGATCAAGGGTAAGGAAGGTCTTTCCAGGCAGGGGAAACAATATATGAAGGTCCCTTTGCAGGAGCAAGCAAACGCACTGGAGTAGCTGAGAGCAGCCCAGGGTGGGCGGAGAAGAGAGCAAGGTGGCGCTGTGGGGCAGGATGAGATTGGCAAGTGTATGTGGGGGTCAGGTTACAGGGGGCTAATGGGCCAGGTCAAACGTTCTGTTTAGACTTTTATCCTAAGAGGAATGCCAAGCCACTGGATTTCAAGCTGTAAGTGATCCAAAGTGGGTATGGAACCTTTACTCTTGCCGTACAGCAGAGAAAAGAGAGAGGAGGCGCAGTACAGAACAAAACGCAAGCAGCGCCGACCCACTCTCCTACCATGCAAACGAGCCAGGCCAAGTGACTCGGCACCTATGGGGTGCTCTGCCCTGGCCAGTGGGGTCAGCGGTTTGGTCTGTGGAGAACACAGTATGTTCTGGGGGATGGGCCTCTGGAGTTCCCGTCCTGAATACCAGAGGATATTTAGCCATTAATAGAGTGGAACATCAATGGCTTTTCTCAGATATGCATTTGGTTTGTTTGTTTGCTTGTTTAGAGACAGAGTCTTGCTGCATTGCCCAGGCTAGAGTACAGTGGCACAATCATGGCTTGCTGTAGCTTTGAACTTCTGGGCTCAAGGATCTTCCTGCCTCAGCCCCCCGATTCACTGGGATGACAGCCCACACCACCACACCTGGCTAATTTTTAAACGTGTTTTTAGAAATGGGGTCTTGCTATGTTGCCCCGTCTGATTGGGAACCCTTGGCCTCAAGTGATCTCAGATATGCTGCCACAATCTCTATTGCTCATTTTCATTGTTTCAGGAAATCTAAAATGTGTTGAAGGCATTTTTTACCTGACACAATGTGCAGCAGTCAGAATCCAACAGCCACCGATATAAATTCCCCCACAGGAGATTCCCTCGGCTTCCTTAATTCCCACCTGCCATGGGAAGTCTCCCTGTAGAAAACATTTATGTGGTCACTGCCATACTAACAGAGAGTGATGCAAACAGCCTTAAGCTATTTCCATTGTAAGACTCCCTGCCTCCTGGAATCCCATCAGCCCTCCTTGTCTCCCCTAGCTCTGGCTGCTGCGGGGAAGGCACGCTGTGGTTTTCCATGCACGTTTACCGGGTGCTGAGCACGCGTTCCTCCCACCACTCGTTTCCTTCTAGGGTGGATGCTGTTCTTAACTCCACAGGATAGTTTAGGTAATAATGACTTTATCCGTTTTCTTTCTTCAAGAAAAGAAGAGACCGTATCATTACTATTTTGAACCCATTACCCTGTCAACAGATACTTCCCGATTATCCATGCCACAAAAACAGCAGAGTCACAGCTAATATACAACAGTCTGGATTCATTAGTAAATTATTTTGAATGCTAAACTGTGCTATTCACCTTGTTCAAAAGTTCTGGCTTACTACTAAAATTGGCTTGATTCTCTGAAGTTCTGCCTAAAGGTGGACTAGTGACAGAAATGGGCTGGCTGAGGGGTTGGACATGTACCAGCCCCTAGCAGATGGGACATGCTGCAGACGCCGGCATTGCTGCAGTGACAACTCAGGAGAGAAGCATGTTCTGAAGCCAGTGTGGGTAAGCTGACAATGTGGGGAACTGTGTCTTCTCACTCTCACAGTTTGTACTTTCTAGAAGCTGTTTAGATGGAACTCTTTTCAATAATATTAATATTAGCATTAATGATATTAATACTGAGTACTTTCTATGTGTCAGGCCCCACACTAAGCACTTTGTACATAGTTTATCTCACTTCATCATCATTTTAACCCTGAGAGGTGACCGTACCAGGCACCCCTGGGCAAGCAGATCAGCAGACTGGGGGATTTTTTTTTAGCCATTTGACATGTGGCAATGTTTCCTTCCTCTGTGAGCATGCAGATGTGGTGCCTTTGTCACTGAGAAAATGTAGTACAGCAGGACTTAAGACATGAATTTGCAAGAGAACTCATGACAATGGAAGAAAGTAAAAGATGCTCCCTTTATTTTCTATATTTTACCATGTCATGAAACTTTTTGTAAATTTGCTTATTAGCCTGAAGTTAGAAAGGAAAATTTATATCACTGTTAATCATTTTGGAAATACCAAAATAAGGTAGGCCCCAAAAAGAAGAGAAGTTGTGAATCAACGTGCGTAGAAGAATTTTTTTTTTTTTGGTCTCACCCATCCTAAGAACTGGGTTAGGGAAGAGTGTGATGGTCTTAAGTTTTTGCTTAGACCTTTGAAAGAAGAGAGACCTCCCTGAGGACCGTGAAACCAGCTTGGCCAGTATCTGAAAATTAATGTTACCTTGAATAGAAAATAAAGGGCCCTTATTGAAAATCCCCCTTGACTAATATCTGTAGCTTGGAGATCTAAATCTTTCACTCATTGCCTGATTAAAAAATATTAATTAATTTTGGGGACTGACAATTAGAAGGGAGTCTTACATGAACTTCACTTCAAAACCCTCCCGAAACAGGGAGCTATTGTATCCAGTTTGTATTTGAGGTTATGTTACTCACCTAAGGTTACAGAGTTAATACACAACTGAGTCAGGATTTAATGCAGTATGTCTGACTCCAAATCTCTAATCAATTATTATCTTCCCAGGAACTTAACACTTTCATTTAATTTGCCTCTTAGTGCATAACTGGCCAGGGTACAGATCTTCAAACGTTTTCTGTTACCATGATTTAAAACATTGCAAAATAACAGGTTAATTCAATTAACATCTATTATTTTTCTATTTCAAAATGAACATCATAAGTCATGCTTCAAATCTGGTTGTTCTGACAAAACTGACCTGACAAAGTTCATATCAAAAAGTTTACATATTTTAAGAAGAGTTCTACCAGGGGTCAAAAAAGGGGGGAAAAGAAAAAGAAAAAAAAAGTTTACATAGGACTAGAGTATTGTTTTCACTTCAAAATTGGCCATATAAATTAACTCAGTTTTAAAAACAGTTCGCAAGAATCATTTATGCTTGTCTTTCCTAAAAGTGATAGGAAAAGGAGAAGAATAATGTTATGTTTTCAATTTAAATTGATACCAAAGTTAATTGTTGCTTGAATCAATTAGATATACGTACATGCATATACACAAATTATGTTAAAATTTCTGTCTAAACTAGTGAAACACTAATAAAAATGTATAATGTTAACTTACCTGCATTCATATCAGCAGTCAAAATTTCTGTTTCTTCTGTGATAAAACAAAAAGTTCCAATGTTTAAAGTTGTATTTACAGTGAAAATTAAATTATTAAAATCATTTAAACTTAGATAATGATTTTCTGCCTTAAAATTTGTGTTCCCTTTAAGAGGACTGTACAAAATTCCCAAAGCATGTCACCTTATTTTCGTTCTGTAGCTAGGTAATTGTAAAGGCTCAAGGTGAGCTACATAGAAATTCTTTCTGGCACAAACTGGAGGTGTGTTTTGGCATAAGTGAGTGGTGAGACTCCTGGTGTCACAGTTTTCTGTATTTAGAGCAGGCAAAATACACAGGTCAGAGAAAAAAAGCTTCTTCCTCAACTCTAGATTCCCAAGGGCTTTCCATAGGCCAGGGAGCCCTCACCAACACTGACCAGTAGAGTCCTGACCTGACATTTAAAGGGCTCCTATCATTTGGTACAGAATAAGACACTTCTTACCGGGTCACACAAACAAAGATATTTCACTGGTTTCAGTGTTAGGTATGGTTAGCATTAGGCTGCCGGGATGCAGAAGTTGTAAGAAAAAAAGATTCTTTTTTCCCTTAGACTTTTTCTTGAAATTATACAAGACATTTCCATCTTCACTCTGCCATCCTAGACAGGATCATAATTTCCTTGACCTGGGGATCTGAAGGCAGATTCCCACCAACACGTTGCTCTGCCTTGGATGAAGATGTGACTGCGATGTCATAGTCCAGACAGGGGTGGGAACCTTTCCATGTTGGAAGCCGCCACATTCAAGAAACTTCAATTAGACAGACTTAAAAACATATATAATTTTGTAAAAATCTAACTACTATGTACTTAATAATTTCGAAAAATGAAAACCATTTGTTAATTTTAAAGTTAACTAACCTTTTAATGACTTTGTCATGTCTGCTTTTTGTTGGAAAGCATTTGAATGTTTGGTTGCAGCATGAAAGTCCACAGTTTCAGTTGATCCTCTAGATGGGTATCAGTCATTTGTGAC
>CAUYRT010105534.1:0-10069 GCA_963574885.1 Lepilemur ruficaudatus | reverse complement strand
TAGAGTGCCGTGGTGTCAGCTAGCTCACAGCAACCTCAAACTCCTGGGCTCAAGCGATTCTCCTGCCTCAGCCTCCCAAGAAGCTAGGACTACAGGCATGCACCACCATGTCCGGCTAATTTTTTCTAAATATTTTTAGTTGTCCAGCTAATTTCTTTCTATTTTTAGTAGAGACAGGGTCTCGCTCTTGCTCAGGCTGGTTTCGAACTCCTGACCTTGAGTGATCCGCCCGCCTCGGCCTCCCAGAGTGCTAGGATTACAGGCGTGAGCCACCGTGCCCGGCCTAGCCTTAAATATCCCTACTTAAAACGTTTAGGCAGGTGGAGAAGTTATTCAAGAGGCAGGAAGGTCTTTTCTGGCTCCTCAAATCAGACTACTGAAGAATATACACATATAAAATTTGCATAAAGCCAATCCTGAATACTTAATTTAAACATTACTATGTGGAACCTCTCTGGTGCCAGAATGTTAAATGGCAAGTAAATCAAAATGTCTTTAATTAATTCACATGTGGCAGGGTTCGCAGTATTTATGTCATCACTTACTGCCAAGAAAGTAATGGTGTGTAAATGAGCATTCCTATCAGCAAATGTATATAGATGCTGCTTCACAATCTGGGATCACCACACTTGATCTCAACCAAAAGGCCAAGAAGTGATGGGGATTACCACAAATAGAGTGTTAATATATTATTTATCCTGACACTTTTACTATAATACTTGCAAGTTAGAATGTGGGTAAAGAAAGCTAGGAAGACAACAGTGTGAAAAGGCTAGGATACATCTAGATGAAAAGAATGAGTAAGGTTTATTCAATTCATTATCTTAAAAGGCCACAAAATCTTCCAAATTTAATTTACTGTAGCACATCTATCTGCAAATAACACAAAAGCACAGTTATTTCTGAGTTCCACTTTCTCTTCCAACCTCTTTCAAAGACAGGCCTTACTTTTTATAGAATTTAAAATTATACAATACTTTGTTTACTTAAAACAGTAACATTTTCTCATTTTGCTTAGAATTTGTCTATTTATGTATTTGAATAAATATACATGTATATTATATAAAATTTAAAAAGTACCAAAGGGTATATAATGAAAAATAAATCCCCCTCTACCCCTCGTCCCCAGACATCATCAGTAGCAATCACTGTTCCCAGTTTTTGCAGTACCCTTTATATTAATATTTGATTCCAAAGAGTTACAATAAAAGCATACTTTTTTGTAAAAAATCTAAAAAGTTCTTAATTTCCAAAGAATTGTCTTTTAAACCAATCTCCTGTTAGGACAGTAATGATATAAACACTGGAAGGAAACAACTGAGAAATAATTTTTTGGTTACACATCTTTCATTTATTCATTTGCAAACTGGCATGCCCAAGTTTGGCCATAATCCATCAGTCCGTATGCATTTAAGTTATTGCTTATTTACAAATGAACACAAATGAGCACGGTTCCCTATGCTCATTTCCATTTGAGCGAGAACAAACACTTTATTTTCTACATAAAATGTTGACTTTTTGCATAGAGTCACTACAGTATTACACTAAATAAATCTTACCTGCAGTTTCCTAGCACTTTGTTGCTGACACTTGTCTTTCTCAATAATCTGCTGGTAGAGTCTAGCTCTCAACACACGCAAAGCTATTTCTTTATTTTTTATCTGTGATCGTTCTTGTTGGCATTCTACTACTAGCCCTGAAAAATAACAGGGATCAGAGGTAAATTGTAGTCACTGCTCATAACTACAAGGATTCATAAGATTGAATTAGTAGGCCTTGATATGTCTGGCCTAAAGGGAAGGCTGGAAGATAAGCCAAGAGGCCTCTTTAAAATCAAAGAACTAGATCTAAGTGGCTAAAACATAATTTGGCCCAAGGTAACTTTGGCAACACAATGATAAGTCACTTTTTTTCCCTTTAATTTTTAGTTGACACAAAATAATTGTACATATTTATGGGATACAGAGTGATATTTTATACATGCATACAATGAAGAATGATCAAATCATTAATTCACCAGAGCCTAATGGAGTTAGCAGTTAATCTACAAGGTGACAAAAGATCCATAGCAGTGGCATGTCCAATACTGCTTCTGTGTTTCACTTGTACTTAGGCTGGGGTATCTCTGGTTGCTCACCGCTGTCTAGCATACTTGGGGAACTTCTCTGCATAGCTCTGCACATTGTCTGCATCCTTTAAGAGAGGTACCTTTTCCAAACAGAAGGGGAATATGAACACAACAGGGACCTCTGATCCATATCCCCAATGACATCTTGAAAGGGTTGTGCAAGGAACCAGACACTAACATAGGACAATTTCCTTCAAAATGCTGAATGGTTTTATAAGATGGGGAAAAACACCAAAAGTACAAAGGCCAAGGGACTTGCTTACCTGTGGGGATATGGACAAGTCTGACAGCGCTATCTGTAGTATTAACATGCTGCCCTCCTGCTCCTTTGGCTCGAAATGTATCTACACGTAAATCCTTGGGGTCCAATTTCACATCTACCTAGAAAAAAAGGCATAGCATAATTCTACACTCCATGAATACTAAGTCTATTTGAAAATTTTTCAAATAAACTGTATTGTTTTGTGTTAAGTAAGTTCTAGCCATTAGACTAAGAAGAGAAATAACTACACCAAAGAAAGAACCATAAATTCCCTATTCCAATAGGATACTATTTTTTTAACAGACCTTGTACATTGTTATGAGATCACTGAGTTATATAATCTTTTAAAAGTTTCATCATCCATCATCCCACAGTTACATAAAATAGAATATAAAAAATATATTTAAAAAGTATATATAAAATATATATATAAAATATATATATATGTACTATTATATTGAGTTTCATTCCTGGAATCCCTATTTGCAAATCTGCCTACTCACTAAAATTTATTTGTATCCTCAAATCAATACCTGCAGCACTTTTACAGTCATTTGCAGACACGTGCAAATTCGTGAAAAATTTAAGTTGCTTTACATTTGCACATTCCCAGCTGAAGTAGGACAAGGTGACATTCTGCCTTCTTTTCTCAGCTGTCCTACAGAGCACACATACAGATGGATTTAGCTAATACTGAAATACTGAACCACTGCTCTTAATACTGATTTAGCAAATAATGAACCATTTGCTCTTAGGTGGTTCAGTATTCACTAAATTAGTGTTTGCTTCAACTTGATAGACTATAACTACTGTGAATGTTGAAAATCAACTCAATTTGTGTGTGTATTTATTAGTGCATTGTAGGTAGCTTCCAAAAAGATACGTTTATGTTCTCACTCCTGGAACTTTATTTGGAAAAAGGGTCTTTGCACATGTAATTGAGTTGAGATTATTCTGGATTCTCCAGGTAGGCCCTAAACCAAATGACAAGTGTCCTTATAATCGATAACTAGAGGAGAGAGAAGAGAAGACCATGTGAATTTGAAGGCAGAGACTTGAGTTGTATAGTTTCCAGCCAAGGAACACCTGGAGCCAACAGAAGCTGGAATATGCAAGGGAGGATTGTCCCCCAAAGACTTCAGAGGGGGCATGACCATACTGACACCTTGATTTTGGACTTTTGGCCTCTAAAACTGTGAGAGAATAAATTATTATTGTTTTAAGCCACCAAGTTTATGGTAATTTGTTACAGCAGCCTTCAGAAACTAATACACATACACACAAACACACACACACAAACACACATATATAAACAAATAGTTACCCAATATGCTGTTTTTGATGGGAGATCTAATATTTTGTTCCACATTTGTCATTTATTAGTATGAATGACAGATAGCAAGTGTGACTTTTGTCTTTCAAAGGTACACTAATAACAGGAGCAAGGTTGGAATCTAATATACCACTTGGTTGTTCTTTTGTATGTTTCCTCTAAAACAAGTACTATACAGTGAAGAAAAAGATTATATAGCTTTTGTTAAAATATGCTAATGTTGGCTACTTCAAAATTCCCATAAACACTAAAGAGATTAAGAGTAATTTCCCATTCCCTGTGGTTATAGCATATTAAGTAGTTATATAGCAAATGTGTGGATATCACATGTCATATTCTCCCAAATGTTATAGAAACTACCTAATGAATTTTGGGGGATTCTGAACACAGAAACAGTGACTTAATAATATACACAGAATTTTAAATGTCAATTAAAAGAACAAGATTTTGCTTTGTTTTAAAAAGTGAAGTTCCATTAAATAAACTTAATTTTCAAGAGTAAGAAGACAAAAACAGGATAGTTGGGAATGGGGTTGAAGGAATAAGGCAGCAGCAAGATAAATAGCAAGATAAGCAACAACATAAATCTATGGGCTGGACGCGGTGGCTCACGCCTGTAATCCTAGCACTCTGGGAGGCCAAGGTGGGAGGATCGCTCAAGGTCAGCAGTTCGAAACCAGCCTGAGCAAGAGCGAGACCCTGTCTCTACTAAAAATAGACAGAAATTAATTGGCCAACTAAAAATACATATAGAAAAAATTAGCCGGGCATGGTGGCGCATGCCTGTAGTTCCAGCTACTCGGGAGGCTGAGGCAGGAGGATCACTTGAGCCCAGGAGTGTGAGGTTGCTGTGAGCTAGGCTGATGCCATGGCACTCTAGCCTGGACAAGAGAGTGAGACTCTGTTTAAAAAAAAAAAAAAAGATAAATCTATGATTTTGATTTTTGAACCATGTTAATGTTTACATGTACAAAAAAATAAAGTAAAAGAGGAACAAAAAATCAAAACCTAAAATTAAATATGAACAGAAACAAATGAACCAAAATATTTATCATAATAACATAACCACACAGAAAAAAATTATTAATATTTCAGGTGGTCTTTGAACATAGTGCTCTGACTATGCATTCTTGGTAGGATATATTCTAAGGACAAAAATCTTATACATTACTCAGTAGTTTACTATTAGTCATGTTGATATTATAATTTTAAAATAATAAAGCAAATAAGTAAATATATTAAAATTATTATTTAACAAGATTTTTTCTCTACGTAGAAAGAGATATAAATACAAAATGTGAGAAGTTGGGGGAGACAAAAATCTCTACAATGTTAAATTTGAATTAGTAATGATAATATGAAGCTGTGACTTTAAAACATTTATTTCCTAGCTCTATCCACTGAAAGAGTCCAGAATTAAGAACACTCTAGTAATAATGAGCATACCCCACTAACCAGATCTCGATTTCTGCGTACATTTCCCACAAAAATGAGCGAGGCTGAGTCCAGATCTGAGGCAGGGTAGTATAAAATGGGCCTGGGATATCTAATTGTACAGAAAGCATGGGCACACTCAAAGACTGATGGCATCATTTCAAAAGGACAAGAGGGCATTCTAAATAGGGTACTACAGGCCAAATTTGGGATGATTTGAACATCAAAAAGAATAATGATTATAAGTCATTAAATTAAAATATAAATCCAGGAGTCTATAATGAAGTCAATATATGAAACTTGATATATGAGTTTATAATGAAATCAAAAGAGAAAGAAAGGAAGAAGGTGGGAGCATTGGAGGTGAAAAGGTAGTAGGGAGGAAAGTACTTTACAGAAGAATGCCAGTTAATAAATGTAGAAGGAACAATAGAATTAGAAAATCACCATCTTGCAACCCCCAAACTAAGTAACTGACTCAGGCAAGGATCACCAATAGATGTTGAAACAATGGATGAAAGGTTATTGGGAAGACGGTATATGTACCCTAGAGATTACTTAGTAATTGCAAATGGAGAAATATATTAATACTTTTACAATGTAGATATTTCTGTGGTCACCATCTTAACTAAATGCTCAAACTAAGCCATACTAAAAGTGGGACAATCTAACATTGTGTGTCTTCTGATAAGATGCAACATGGCTGTAACTGTACCTATGAAGTCTTCTTGCTCAAAATGTGTAATCTGAATGAAATAGAGCATTCATTAATAGATATAACTTTCACTATTAATAGAGAGGATAAAGGAACAAGTTAAAGAGTACAATGAGGTCACAGTCAGAGGAATCCAGAATGTGGAACATTCTACAAGACAAATGGTCTAGACTCTCCAAAGTCAGTATCATTAAAAAAAAAAGTTGGTAGACTGTTCCAGATTCAAAGAAATATAACAGCTAATTGCAATGTGTGAAACTTGACAGGATACTAGTTAAAAAAATAGCTATAGCTGAGTATGGTGGCACACGCCTATAGTCCAGCTACTCAGAAGGCTTGAGGCAAGAGGATTGCCCAGAAGTTTGAGTCTAGCTGGGGTAACATAGCAAGACCTGTCTCTAAAAAAAAATTAAAATATAAATAAATCACTATAAAAATACTTTTGAGTTGACTGGGAAAACTGTTAAATGGACTAGATATTAGATAATATTACACAATTGTGGTTAATTTTCATAGATAAAGGTAGTGTGCTTATAGAGAAGAATGTCCTTATTCTTAGAAGATGTATGGAAAAAATGGAAGGAAAAGTCTCATGGTGTCTGCTATATCCTTTACAGTTCACTTAAAAAATGTACATACAGATATATATATATATAGATATATATAGATATATAGATATATATATATATAGGAATCAACCAAATGTAAGAATATGTAAATAATTACAACCTCAGATGAAAGTTATAAAAGTTTTTATTATGGCAGTTTTTTAACTTTTTTTTTTGTGTGTGTGTTTGGCTTTGGTTTGGTTTTTTTATTTCAGCATATTATGGGGGTACAAATGTTAAGGTTACGTACATTGCCCTTGCCCCCCTCCCCCTCTTTTAACTTTCTGTATGTTTAGAAAAAGGTCAGGGAAAAGAAAAATATAGGGAAGATGGCTATATTCAACTAAAAAGACATATAAAAAGATACATAGACTCCATACAGATATTACATCATTGACCTTGATATTATCTGTGCAATTCATTTTTTTCTTAAGATAAAACTTAGGCAACAACACTGAAAAAAGGTCTGTGGATTCTGTTTTTTTGAAAAGAAGTGACTTCTACTTAAAACAAAACACCATCTTGGTCAGGCATAAGAGGGGAAACTTTAGCTGGGGAAGAGTTAAAGATTTCCCATGACAGACTGTAAAGTCCAATCTGTAAGCATGAAAAGAATAGATTTTCCTGGAAGCTAAGGCTTTCAGCACAATACCCATTTACATGGAGTGAGTTTTTCATGCCTCCTGGTGATGTTACCTCATCGGGTTGAGGAAGGACAATAACCGACATCGTTCCTGTGTGAATACGCTGCATCCGTGATGACAGGCCCACCTCAGGGATTCGCTGAACTCGGTGAATCCCACCTTCATACTTCAAATGCTTATAGACATTGTCACCAGAAATTCGGGCAGCTGCATGATGTAGTCCTCCTAGAAAAAAAAATCATGAAATATCAATGAATTCTAGTTTGAAAGGGATCCGGATACTTAATGTCCTTAATCTAAGGCCTGAAGGGGAGTATAGAGCCTGAGATGAGAACATAAACTACGTACAAAACTATATTTTCCCAATGTAAATGTGTTAATATATAAAAGGAAACATACCAAAATATTATTTATGGTTATCTCTCAGTAGTAGACTTTTTACTTTTTATGCTTTTTTATTTCTAAATTTTCTATAATGAATAAGTTTTTTTTTTTTAAATTTACACAGACGTTTAATTAGCTTTATTTACAGAGCAGGGATTTTTTTTCAGTCTCCAATGGTGCCTAGATAACATTGTTAGGCAAGAACGCCAGTTTAAAAGAAATTTATGCAGAATCCTAAAAATAACAGATGTTGGTGCTCCTCAAGAAGAGGCAAGCTTGACTGTTATCAGCAGCTCTCTTTCTATGCCTCAGTTACTCAAAAGCAATTCTGTCGCAGTTTCTACATCCCATGATTTTGAAGACAAGGCCACTATTACTGCATTCCTATCAAAGCCCATAGCACATAGGTTTTCTATTTTTTTGGTGTATTCTGGACTAGAAACTGGTGCTCCAGCATACACACGTGCCCAAAGTCGAGCTGTCGGTTTGAACATTTCGGGATTCTGTTTGTACTGATTTGCTACTACTGCATCTTGTGGATCATCCGGTTCTGCAGCTGCCAATAGTGCTTGCAATGACAATAATACCGTGCGGAGAGTCATTGCTGCCGCCCATTGATCTTTCAGGATATCCAAACAAATAGCCCCTGTGACGGAACTAATATTAGGATGCCATATTTTAGTGATAAACCGGACCTCAGGGGGATTAAATGGATATGTTTCTGGTATTTTTTATCTCTAGTTGGTATCTTCCTCCTTCATATGGTGTATCTGGAGGTCCTGCTATTTCTCCTCTTAATTCTGTAAAATTCTCATCTACAAGATCTACTTTAATTTGATTTTTGCTCGTCTCCTCACTCTTCAGCACCTCCTTGAACTCCCGCTTGATTCGCTGCACCGCGATGTTGGCCATGTCTCCGCCCGCAGCTGATTCGTACCCGCCTCCTCCGCCACCGCTACGACCACCGCCCGAATAAGTTTTATTTTTATAATCAGAAAAAAAATATTATTAGAACAAAAAAAATACTTAGATGTTTTCTGTATTAAACTGCCTTGTGTAGTCTTAGGCCAATATGGTGTCGTACATAAAAGAATCCTCAATAACAGAATAATTTCATAGTATTTAATAACTCTAGAGGGAGTTTTCAGGAATTTATACAGAAAGTTAGCTTTTGCTTATCTGTGGAGTGGGAAGACTATCACAGAACAACAGTCTTGGCTAGCTTATTCTTATCTAACAAGTTTTTAAAAAATATTTTAATGATACAATTATATACAGAGACAGAAAAACATGAATAAAATATATGGTTTAATGAACACCAACCAGGTCAAGAAACATAACTTTGCTAGTCACCCAATAAACCCGCCCGTAAGTCCTTCCCAGTCATAATCCTCTCCCTTCCCCGTAAGTAATCATTATACTGACTTTATAATTTTATTACCTAAATGTGTAGCCCTAGCCAATACAGTTTTTAGTCTTGTGCATTTAAAAAACTTTGATGTCTTTTAAGTTTCTTAGTCTACATGTTCATAATCTATTTCTTTCATTTCCTACAAACTATCTGTTGAGCAACTTGGGCTGCTGACCAGTAGAACTTTCAATAGTCTGGTCTTGCTGCAATCCAACCTGCTCTGCTGCTGTCTGTATTATTGGCCGCAATTTGACAGCTGATCCAGAGACTGGATCAGACACCAGCTTGAGCTCTTTCGCAAGACTACAGGAGGCAAATGATGTCTGGATGTCTCTCTTTTTATGGTCTTGACAGCCTTTGATGCTTAATGCATTACTGGGGGTGATAAAATGGTGATAGTCTAATTCTACCATTTCTTTCTCACTTACTAGTTAAAATACACTTATAAAGAGATGCCTCCCTTTGTCTATTATTTGATCACCCAGTAATGCAGTTATATAGCAAAGGCAGGATAAATGCTTCATTCTGTCCCTTTACCAGTTTTATCAATATACTAACATTTTTTTTTGCAATACACTGAATTTGTTCCTTTTAATCCTCTGAAGATAATCAATTAAAATTTTAAAATATCATTATGAACTCAAGGATTTAAACACATCTAGCATGTTTAAATCAATTGCAATTATTATTATTGAAGTACAACTTGTCCCACCTTTGGTCAATGGGAGCTTCTTCAAGTTAACTTCTTATGAAAATGTCTGATGAAAATCTACTTCTCTTTCCCTTGTAAGTCACAAGTCTTTGTTTCTACATGACCAATGGATCTTTTCCTTTTTAAGTCCAAAAGTTTTACTAGAATATATATTAGTGTTGATTATTTTAGCTGGATATTTTCAGATGTGCTCTTTAAATACGTGGTTTCAAATACTATTTTTTTCTATGTCAGAAGAGTTTTCTTGAAACAGACGTTAGTACTTGTCCTAGGCAACCTCAAAGATAGTGCCTCCTTGGGCCGGGCGCGGTGGCTCACGCCTGTAATCCTAGCACTCTGGGAGGCTGAGGCGGGTGGATAGCTCAAGGTCAGGAGTTCAAGACCAGCCTGAGCAAGAGCGAGACCCCGTCTCTACTATAAATAGAAAGAAATTAATTG
>CAUYRT010105532.1:0-71434 GCA_963574885.1 Lepilemur ruficaudatus | reverse complement strand
TTGAGAATTTGGGGGCTACGGTGTTTAGAGGTAGTTTGGCAAACAAAGGGCTAGGGAATTGGGTCTGCTGATTGGTGGGAGATGAAGTCATAGGGTTGGGATGCAGAAATTATCTTCTCAGTTGGGAGGTTTCCTGGGTAGGGGGTCTCAGGGCTGTTGGCTGCATTGCCACGCCTATCCACAGGTCTGGTTGGTGCAAGCAGGTCACTGGAATGCAGAGTCTCAAAAACACCTCAAAGACCAGTCTTAGGATTTGCCACAGCAATGTTATCCATACAAACACAAGTCCTGGGATTTTTGACAGCAATGTTATCTATAGAATCACAGGTCGTGGGATTATCTACAGAAGTAGTGGGAGGGAGTCACAAATCCTGCACATGTTAGGGAGGATGGTGCCATCAGGTCGTGACGGAAAACAGCAGCAAGGGAGTTAAGGGACAATCGCTGGTTAACTTCTGGCTATATCTATACTTTAATAAAAATCAGACTTTGCTTACTAAAAAAAAAAAAAAAGAATTATCCCAGATAATCCTTTTCTGTATGTTTTTATACATTTTAATTAGTGGCAAATTATCTCACTGCTGTAATATATAAATATTCACTACCATCAACTGAAGTTGTGAAGTTGTTATGAATGAAACTGCTATTAACCTCCTTTTTGTGATCATGTATTTTATTTTTCTTGGTAGCTGTCTAATGAAATTTTTAGTAAAGTGTTTTCAAAATGATTGCTCAATTTTGCAATCCCACTAACAATACACAAAAGTTGCCCCAAATATTGTTAAACTTGTTTTTAATATTATCAATTCCAGTGAGTGTAGTAACGTATTTTGCTAAATTTGTGTTTTTCTGATGACTGATGATGTTGAAGACTTTCAGATTAGTTTATTGCCTATTTGTCAACTATATATTTCAGTCTTTGAAAATAAGCACCTGTCGGTGTTCTAAAGCAAACACAACTTTGTGATTAAAAGACAATATATGACATTTACAAAATGATTCGAAAGGTTTGAAACAAAATTCTACATTGGAATATTTGTTATTGTTATTTGTTTTCTGATATATTGGTTGCCATTCAGTGACCATTACTATTTTATTTAAACCAGGTATTTATGTAATATTTCTGTTCTATGTCCTCCATTTTGCTTGAATCTGTAAGTTTGTTTATTTTAATGATACATTGTAACAAAATATTCCATTCCATTGGAGGACTGATGACAGTAAAAAGCTGAAACTTTTTTTCCCCTAGGAGGTGCTTTTTGCTGAGCTATAAATGCCAGAAGAAGAGGAATAAAAATAGGGCTGCCAACAAGTTGAGTTGGCAAGTTGAGTTAAAGTAATATCTCTTGTCTTTTGCTGGTAAGTGATTATATACCTATAATTTTCAGGTGAGAAATATGGCACTATAAAAAAACTGTTGATTTTGCAAAGAAAGTAAATATAAATATTTATATATCTATTTATAAATGTATATATTTTGTGATGTCCCAAAACTAAGAAACTATAAAAATAAACTATAAGATAATGGTTTAATGGTAATTCTAATTTTAGCTCTTTGAGGAATCTCCAATGCAGCTACAAAAATAAACAAATGGGACCTGATCAAAGTAAACACACTTTTGGAAGCCAGTTTGAAAGAAGTCATTCATTGAGGCAAAAATCCAAAAATTTCCTTTAATTTATAGGATTCATTACGTCATTATCATCCTCAACAAAGATTTAATGAGCACCTACTATGTGCTTAGTTATGATTCAAGTAACTCTAATACCATTTTAGCAATGGGTTGATTTCATCAGAATGTTACAGTGAAGATCCATTTGTGCGTTATGTTCATTATGTACACTTATTCAAAGTGTATTATTTGTACCTGCCATAGGTTATTGGCTATTATATATGTATTTATGTGTTTGATTAGGTTTCATATATTGAAAATAGCCACGTGGGAATAGATTTCTTGTCAAAAAAATTGGAAGTTTTCTCAAAAGAGTTCTCTCTGCTATGTGAGTTTTGTGTAGCACCTGCACACAAATACTTAATGTTTTCTTTCAGAAAGTTCACTTCCATGAGAGAATTGCCTTATGTCATTAGAGTCAAAACTCAAGCATGATGATGTCTTCGACATCTGTAATTTAAGTTTTTAAAGGGCT
Source organism: Lepilemur ruficaudatus (assembly GCA_963574885.1). Taxonomy (NCBI): domain Eukaryota; kingdom Metazoa; phylum Chordata; class Mammalia; order Primates; family Lepilemuridae; genus Lepilemur; species Lepilemur ruficaudatus. The sequence goes on along the minus strand of CAUYRT010105532.1, from coordinate 69,286 downwards.
TTGCCCTCCATAAATCAGTTAATCCTCTAATGGCATTTATTACACTTTTGCCAAATGGCAGGCATCGTTCTAGCAAGCTCATTTAATCTTTTCAACCACGCTAAGGGGAAGATACTCTTGTTATCCCATTTTACAGATGAGGAAACTGAAGCCCCCAGTTACTAAGTAGGAGAGCCAGGATTTGAACTTGGGCATTTGGGCTCTAGGGCGTGTGCTCTTAATCGTTACACAACGCTCCCTCCAACTCAGGCTTATTCTAAAAGTTGGCGTTGAATATAATTTGTTCTTTTATGGCGGAAGGTAGAGTGCAGGGGAATATAGAAGCAAAAAAAAATTGAGCAAATGGTTGGTTTATCTGTTTAATGTGGTTTATCTGATTGGATTAATGGAGCAAAACAGCCATATTGCCAAATTACTCAGAGCTGCTATTTCTCCTCCTTCCCTCTCCTGGGAAGTCTGAGGGCGTCAGCCTGCCCTCCACCTTTGCCCGGTGAAGTACTCCTCACCCTACAGCTCTTGCCCTTGAACTGCCCATTTCTACAGCTTCCACATCCCCTGGCTTCTTTCCCAACACTCTACCATGCTATGCAGTTTGTTTATTGCACAGCCTGAACTTGGTACAAGTATGAACAAGACATGATTTTATTTTGTTTTATTTATTTTAATTACTAACAATCAACTTTTGTTTGACTCTCTCAGTCCCATCTCTTAATTATATGTCAGGCATATTTCTGAGATCTCTGATCCCTTTGTTAATAAAAATCCACACCAGTTCACTTTAAAACATGTTCCCCACCCCCGTCCATCTTAACCCCCCACCCTCAGCTCAGGCCTGGGGTTTCTAGGAGGGCCTCCTCTTTTACTCCTCCCCCCTCCCCTGGTCCCAGCTCCACTGGGCTGGGGATGGGAGAAGGGACAGGAGAGCAGTCAAGGGTCCTCTTGGGTGTCTGGCCCTAGCTGAAGCTCCTCTCCAGGCTGATGCTGACTCCCCTGGCTGACACTGGCCCCAACCTTTTTTTCTTAAACTGTGTGGGCTTTCATTAGCGGTGTGAATTCTTCCGCGGGCTCTGGCCCCACTGCACAGTTTTTCTTTGGGGGATCATCTCTCTTTTGACCTCTGAGAACCCTCCTTCAGCGCCTGCCTCTGTGGAATGCCCTGTAGCCTATGGCTGAATACAAAAGTTGCCTGGGTGGCCAGGCCGGGCCAGTCCCTTGGGTGGCACATCTGCAGCGTGGCTCAAGAGTGACCGCTTCTTTGGTGCTACTTGAGGGAGAGCCATGCATCTTTGCCACACCGCGTGGTGGGGAGCAGAGTGCTCATCTGTGCAGCTCTCGCTTCCTGCCTTGCTGTTCCCCTCCTGATGCTTTCCTGTCCTCCTCACCCTTGCCCCGCACAGGGCGGCCCAGCAGCGCACTGCACCAGCACCCGACCAGGCAGGCGAGGAGGTGCCTGATCCCCTGTTCTGAAGACAAACTCAACGTCTATGAGACGTTCTCTTGGAGCCACCCTTACGACCACCAGTGTCCTTCTCAGCCTCTCTGCACTCACTATTTTTTTTTGAAACTCAGTTGTCTGATTCTTAATAAGTCCTGAGGATTTATCTGGTCCAGTTTCAGCTGTGTGTGTGTGTATGTGACTTATCTTTGTCCTTAGCCTTGAGTCCCAGGGAAAAAGTCACTTAAAATATTCTGTTACTTTGACAATTATTTAATATACATCTTCCCACTAGACCAAGCGCAATTCTCCCTCTTAATCTCATTTACCCTCTGGTTCTTCTTGAGTTGCCGTGGTGATAAGCATCATGATGGGACGGAGTTGCACGAACAAAAGGAAAACACAGATTGTGGTATCAGGGATGACATGGTTTGAGCAGGATTACAGAGCTGATCATCAACTGATCCACTTCTTAAATATTCCATCTTTATAAGGTGTTTGTGAGGAATAAACAATATGCAGGACATTTATAAATATGATGGGGTATTTATACCAAAATTAATGATGAGTTAATTGTTGGGATAGAACAAAATACAGAAAATGAATACATAAAGGTTACTACAAAACTAAAATATTTAAAAGCTTCAATTTCTACTCATGTCAAACTCCTTAGTAAAATTCCTGTTATTATGTTTAATTTCCTTTCCCTTTTTCTGCCCACATTCTGGGAACTGTTCTATTAATCAAATGGGAGATAGATAAAAAGATAAGGAAGAGAATCAAAAGGATTGTTTATTATTTCTTTGATTAATTAAGGAGTCATTAGTAATACTTGAAGAACATAATACTATCTCTTTAAAAATAAAAAAATTAGAAATATATGTAGCAAATCAATATATGCAAAAAACTCAATTAGGTGAGAGTTAAGACTTAAGTTCACTGAATTTAAATTACAGTATGCAAAGAGCTTAATTCCTATTAATATTTTTGTGGAAGTTTACGGGCTTACACGTAGTACAGTGGTTTTCATACTATGGGGTACCTTCCTCTTCTCCCTGTTCCACCCTCCTTCCCCAAGATGCTTCTCTTTCTTTTCAAAATCGTCAATGTGAGTTAATCATAGTGAATTTCACAAATAAGCAAGTAGGCTGTGGCTGGATCAATAATGGAACAGTGTGAACGTTGGTAATTGTCCTAGAGTATTTCTCCCTGGCTGTGTAATGGTTTCTGGTGATGTGGGGAAATGTCTGCTTCCCCACTTCCATTTCTAAAGGTAATTCTTTGTCTATGTAATGTGCCTGTTTTTAAAATTTTAATACTTCTCCACATCTAAATTTATGGAACATAAATTTAATTGTATTTTATATTCACTAATGGTGATTTTAAAAAGCAGAGAAGACTCTCCATTTAAAAAAATTATAAACCTAGAGTTAATTTATTTAAAAAATTATATTTTAAATTATGAAAGATTCCAAACATCTACAAATGAATAGTGATAATGCAAAGCATACATATATACCTACTACACATCTTTATTAAGTCTTAACATGGTGACATATTAGCTTCAGATATTTTTTAGTGATATTAAGGCACAATTGAATGAATACCCTTACAAACTTCTCCTTTATGCCATTTCTTTTCTTCTCCAAACTATTATCATGAATTCAATATTTATCATTCCCAGGGGTGCTTTTGTACTTTTGCTATAGTATATTGTATAATATAGTATTATTTTTTAAAAATTTAAACTTTTTATTAGTGGCATAATACTATACTTATTCTTCTGCCAACTCTTTTTGGTTCATTCAGCATTATGTTGTTGAGAATTATTCATGTTGATGAATATAGCTTTAGTTCATTCAGCATTAAATGCTATCTAGTGTTCCACTGAATGTGAACTATTTTGTTTATTCTTCTGCTGATGAACATTTGGGATATTTCACAATTTTTTCTTTTACAAATAATGTTGAACTGATTACACCTGCCTGTGCATATGCATAAGAGTTTCCCTAGAGCAGTGATTCTCAAAGTGTGGTCCATGAACCGCCTATGATCCATGATGCCTTTTTCAGAGGGTCTTCAAGGTTGAAACCATTTTTATGATAATACTGACATATTATTTGCTTTTTTCACTGTGCTGATATTTGCACTGATGGTGAAAAGCAACAGTTGGTCAAACCATTTAGCATGAATCAAAGCAATGGCACAAAGTGTATTAGTAGTCATTTTATTTTTCAGCACAATGCACTGGCAGGAAGAAATCCATTTATTTAAAAATATCCCTGGCAAAGCACTAAAAATGATTAATTTTATTAAATCTCAACTCTTGAATACATGTGATTTTAAAATTCTGTGTGCTACAGTAGGGTTTATGCATAAAGAATTTCTGTTCATACCAGTGGAATTGTTCATAAGCTAAACTAGCTGATTTTCCATGGGATATCATTTTTACTTGAAAAAATGACTAACAAATAAACTATAGTTAAACTATACCAACAGATAAACTATTGGGCATTTAGCAGACTCTCTCAGTCCATTTATGCTGATATAACAAAATATATTAGAATAGGTAATTTATAAACAATAGAAATGTATTTACTCATAGTTCTGAAGGCTGGGATGTCAAAAATCAAGGCACTGGCAGGTTTGGTGTCTGTTGAGGACACTGGTCTTTGCTTCCAAGATGACACCTTGAGTATAGTGTCCTCACAGAGTGGAAATAATGGAAGGACAAAAGGGGAGGAATGCTGTGTCCTCACTTGGTAGAAGAGCAGAAGAGAACAAACCTATTCCTTCAAGCCCCTTAATAAGGACCCTAATCCCATCCATGAGAGCCCCACCTTCATAACTTAATCACTTCCTAAAGGCCTGTGAAAGTTGTCAGAATCAAAATGGAGCCACTAATTTAAAAAAAAAGCCCTGATAGAGCTGGTAAAGTCTAAAAAGAGATGGTTCTCATGCTTGTATGCCTGATAATGATATCACAAAGACTCTGTAAGAACCACAGCCTTGCACAAAGGCCATCACAACCTTACACAAAAAATACTTCTGCAGGAACAGATGCCCAGCAACTTCTTCTCTAACCTTGGACTGTTGTCACTGTTGTTATTGATCCTTGTAGCCAAGGACAATCTTTTCAAAACAATAATATATTCCTCCTCATTTTTTCCTTTAGAAACCTTTGTCTTCCTTTATCTCCCTGAAAATGCACATTATTTACTTATGGCATATGTATTACTATTGCAGTGCCTTACTGAATAAATATGTTTTTCTTTTAGAGAGCCTCTCTTTGTTCGTTATTTAGGTTGACATAAATGGTGTCAGAAGTGGGATCTGTAGCACAATTACTCTTAGAAGAAATTCTTGGAACTGGTGTTCAGTATTCACCTGAGTCCTTTGAGTTCTCTCCTTCCGTAGCTTGCCTCTTCTGCCCTGGTCAAACTTCTCTTGGGCTGAGCTTCCCTCTTTTTTGGTAGAGACTTTTTTATATTATTCAGAAACTGGTGTGGTTATAAGGTCACATTAAATAAAGAACCTTACGTCCTTTCTGGGATGATAAAAGATTTTTTGTATTTTCTGGTAAGTCCCTTCTGGGGTCTTTGGGTTGAGTATTCTGGTTTCTACAGAATTTACATTTACATTTACATTCTGTCTGTGGGCATGTCTTTTCTGCTGAATTTACTTTTGGTCTGTGTGCCTAGTTTAAGCTTTTGTTTGATCTGTATGCCTGGGTTAACATTTTTTGTGAAAACTCTTATAGTGGTTTTATTTTGGTTACATGTGTCTGATTTGGCTCTTTTCCCTTGCTTATTTCTGATAATCTTCCAAGAACAAAATAAACATTTTAAGTGGTACATGCAGGATGGCTAATTAAAAGCCACTAGGGTGGTTGCCATCATCTAAAACACTGGTCTAAAAAACCTGTGACTATAGAGTTAAAATGTAGAGCCTTCTAAGTTCTCTCTCTCTCTCTCTCTTTTTTTTGATACCTACTTTGAATTTGTTGATTGTTTTTAATGGTGTTGAGTAGAACTCATTGCTTATGGCATTCCAAGCCAAGATAAAATTAAAGTCTTAAAGGGCTTTCAGATTAATGTCTTTATAAATTTCTACAGCTCTGTGGTAAGTAATAACCTAGACATCTTTAAGAAATATAAATTTAGGTTTACTTGACTAGCAATTGCTTAGGATGATGGCTTTTAAAAAAGAACAAGATAAATGTTAATAAAGGTGAGGCTTTCAGATCATACAGGTCAAGACCTTGAACTGAGAGCAATAATAGAAGGTATTTCTGACTGGCATAAAATTTTTTCTTTTTGTCTGCCATCCAAGGACCAAAAGTAAAAGCTAAAAAAACAAACAAAAACTGCTAAAATTCTTCCTCACTTCCATTGATTATTCAAGCAAACCAGACTAGCATACAGAAGACAGATTTGTTACTAGTTCTAGTATACTTGGAGATTTTAATTTCCTTATACAATTCAGCTAGTCCTAGGTAAAATGTAAACATTAAAAATTTAACCCCGAACTCATTTGAAACTTATTTAAAAAAGGAAAAAAAGGGTAAAAGAGGTTTTTAAAAGTCAAACTGCCGTGGAAACTGCTTTACTCAAAATATTGATTCGCAACCTTCATTAGCTTATCTATTAGGGCAAATGAAGTTTAGCCATGTGAACAGGTCCCGAGTTTGTCAGAAATATAATTTGAATCCAACTGTTTTTTATAAACTGTTGAGTTTATATTACTATCTTATGACAAAAATTCAATAATGAAAGCTATAAGATCTGTGTGTGTGTGTGTGCGCGCGTGTGTGTATTTAGATGTGTATTATATTGTATGCTGTGTCTAAATAGTAAAATCTGGCATAGTCAGCCAAAAATGCATTATGAAATTTTATTCAGATTGGCTTAGGGCTTAGATAAATGAGCACTCATATGGAATATAAAATATATAGTAATTAACCCAAAGGACTTTTAGTTCACATGACTTAAGTAAATCTTTAATAAACAAGCTGGTTTTAAAATTAGTGGTAAAATAAAAATAGAAATGTGTTTAGAATTGTCAGCATACATTTTTGCCTGGGTTTACTGGTAAGTCAGTTTTATATTTGTCTGTGCTAGATGTCTTAATTTGTCAGGGTTTGACACAAAGTTTATAAAACTATAAACCTAAAGCAGAATGATCTTTGTGTAATTCTTTTCTTTTTGTAGAGATGGGGTCTCATTATATGGCCCAGGCTGCTCACAAACTCCTGGCCTCAAGTGTTCCTCCCACCTCAACCTCCCAAGTAGCTGGGATTACAGGTAGGAGCCACCATGGCTGGCAATTTTTTTTTATTTTTTAGAGACTGTGTCTTGATAAGTTTCCCAGGCTGGTCTTGAGCTCTTGGCCTTAGTTGATCCTGCTGCCTCAGCCCCCTGAGTAGCTGGGAACACAGGCATGAGCCACCAGACCCAGCTTGGTACATAAGACTACTTTGTTGGTTTAATAAAAACAGCTGTATCTTCTGAGTTATTGACAAAACACCCATATATTTAAGTTTCTTACTTAGGTGAGCAACTTATATTCATAATAAAAATTGTTAACAGGGAACTAACTTGAAAAGATGACTAGCTTTATCTAATATCTCAGTTTTCATAAGTAATCTAGGTGAATTGTTAAAAATTAGATAAATGTAAATTGGATAAATGTCTGTAAACAAACTTTTCATGTAATTTAAAGTCTTAAAGTTATGTTAAATAAGACACTTGCTAAATATCTGGGTCATTTCCAAATATATTAAAAACTAAAACAAATTACTGAACATAAATATAAGTTTGTTCTTGGCTTCCTAAACTTTATATAAAGACTAAATATATTTGGATCTATTAATACACATAAAATTATGTCATGAATAAATATGTTTTTAAAAATTATAAAATTATTCTCTTCTATAAAATACTGATACGTGGCAGTTCAGAATTGCTTGCTAAAATTAATGTTACTAAGCATCGAAATTCTAATTAACATATATAATCCTACATGTAAAATGAATATCAAAAGATTTGTTTTTGTTAAAAAATCATAAGAAAGGCATAAAAATGTGTTTTTTTAATTGAAAAAAGAATAATTTTGTCCATTCTGGAGATTATTTAAAGATTGTTTCAAAATATGAATTAAAAGAAAGACGCAAGATAGAAAGGAACCAGTAAGTAGGAGAACAAGTTGTAAAGAAAGTTATGGGCATTAAGATGTATTTTTGGTATATAGGAGGTTAAAAAGACAAAGAAATAATTGCGTTTGAGAAAAAAATCGTGCATGATAAATTTATTACTGGTTATTTTAAAAAGAGGAAGTATAGGATAAAGCAAAAAGTCCAAGCATGTTGTCAGTGGTCTGAGTAAGTCATAAAAAAGTTTATGAAGGGGAAATTTGTGAAAGAAATTTTGTGTGATTAAGTTGGCTGTAATTAGAAGGAAAATATTTATTAGTATTTCTAAAGAGTGAGCTTTACTATTAAAAACACACTAATATAAAACTAAAAATTAGATCTGCTATGTTAGAAAAATGGCTTTCTTCAAATACTGATTTGCTCTTAGTAAAGTTGCAAGTAAAATTGTTTTGATTTTTAATTCCGAAATCTGTTTCTTCAACAGCCATCTGCTAAACTGCAGACAGTGTCTATTTTTGCTATATTTCTTCCTGAGATCTATTTGATTTCCCTAATTTCAGGTTGGAAATGCTGTCTTTTTTACTCAGAATGGTAATTTAATTTCTCAAGGTAAAGTCTTTCTTTTTGAAACTTCTTGGATTCATATCTCAGAGGTTCGACTCTGGCTGTACCAGGTTTGCAGGTCATGCATCATTGCTTTCAGGTCTCCTTCTTCCCCTTAAAAAGGAGTATCTTTTTACTTGGCTGGGGTGATAACTCTCTCCTTCCTTTTCATTAGCTCTTGTAACTTTTTTTTTCCTTCTAATTATGACTCCACTGTTATGGCCTGACACTGAAATGCTTTCTCTTGAAGACCTAGGAAAAAAATGTCTTCCGCCTGTGTATCTTGCTTCGGTACTCTTGGTTCTTCCTGATATGTCTGAATTGTCCCCTGGAAACTTCCCATGCTGTTAGTAAAAGCCGTGTATTCTCCTGCTCAAGGTACTAGCTTTCTTGTTTACTTTCTCACCTTCAAAAGGCCCCACCTCTTGATATTAATACTATCACCTTGGCCATTAAGTTTCAATACATGAATTTTGAGGGACACATTGAGATCATAGTACAGACATTTTCTGTAAAATGAGTAACAGGTGAACCCTTTGCCTCAAGGAAAATTGTCAGTGTTTGCTTCCAATGATAAAATTTGAGCTTTCAAGAAAAAGTTGTAATTTTGATAAAATCTTCCACCATGGACTTGCCTGCTTCCTAATACTTAAAGACTTTCCAATAAGATCAGCAATAATATTACCAAAGAACACTTTTTTGATATTGCATCATGAAGTACGTCCACATTTGGAAGATCTTGGTGAATAGTATTTTCCAGGTGACCAATCCATGATGTCACAACATTATGCATGGGTAACAGATCTATTCCAAGTGCAAAGATAAGTTTTACTTACTTGATTTTACCTAATATTACCCATTCATATCCTTTGCTCATTCATCATTCCTCACAGCCCTTTAAGTTGTCTTTTCTTCTTTTGTCTAGAAAAGACTTTCCAGGAGTTCTTTATATTTCTTGGTTTCTAATTGTTTGTCAATTCTGTGTTGCATATATTTTCTTTCAGACTGTGGCTTGTCTTTTAATTTTGCTTATTATGTCTTTTGTTAAGCAGACACTTTTAATACGTCAGATTTATTAACCTCTCCTTTTTGGTTTTGTGTTTTTTATCTTGTCTAAAAAATTCTTTTCTGCTTGAAGTCCACGTGTGTCTATTTCTATATTTTTTTCCTAAAACATTTAGAGTCTTGCTTTTCACAATTACCTTGTAATCACCTTGAATTGGGATCATGTGTCTATTTCTATGCAAATATCCCATTTTCCTAACCATTATGTTTTTATAATAATTCTTGATATATGGTAAGGATGTCCCCCAACTTTGTTGTTATTCAAAATTCTCTGGCTTGTTTTAGGCCTTCTCTTTTTCCTCAGAAAAAAAATGTAAGCATCTTCTATAGTGTTCCATGATAAACCTTGCTTGGAACTTTAGTTTTGAATTTATAGATTTATTTGGGGGCAACAGAAATAATTAATGTGTTTAATCTTGTAATGCTTCAGTCTTATTTTAATTCTTTAATACATATTTTTAATTTTATGTATAGGGATGTTGCACACATTTTTATAAATTTATTCCTAGCAGTACTATTCCTAAGAATACTTAAGAGATACTCACTGATATTTTGAGTGGGGTAGTAGGGTATTTTTTCCCATGTATGCTGATTTTTATGTACAACAACCTTTCTAAAAATTCATTTTATTTTAATAATGTGTAGGTTCTTTGGAGTTTCTAGGTAGATAATCATATCATTTGTGAATAAACTTTATATAGCTTATTACTTAATTAAATTTCTAGGACCTCTGATATAATGGTGGGTGGAAGTGGTGATAATTACTTTTGAATCATTTCTGATTTTAATGGAAATGCTCATTAAAGTCTTATGTATATTGCTTGTGCAACTTCCCAATAAAGAGTACCTGCTAGAAAGACAATTTACCTAGTTTAAATTAGCTTAGCGTGTTTGTCAACAATTATGTCACTTTTATTTGTCTGCATCTATTGGGATGACAGTTTTTTTTAAACTCTTGCTATGTTATATATTAGTAGCTTTTCTGATGATGTATATATTAATAAGTATGATATTCAGCCTTCTTTGCATTTTTGGAATAAAATCTACTTGGACATGATGTTTTAAAAATTATTAATAATTATTTTATATACTTCTGAAATTAATTTTCTGATGTTTTATTTGGGATTTTTCTATCTATGCTTACCAAAGTGATTGTTGTATAACTTTCTTTTTTTATACTGACTTTCCTTGTTTGGATAATCTGATTTTACCAACGTCATAAAATAAATCGGGTAACTTCCCTCTTTTTCTGTTTTCAGAATCTGCTTGGATTATAAAGGTTTTGTCTAGTTTTTTGTTCCTTGAAGTTTGTGGTAAATTCACTTGTAAAATATTCTGGCTCAAGTGTCTTTTGATTTGAGGGACTTTAAAAAAGCATTTATTTATTTATTTATTTCAAAATGTTAAAGGGTTACAAATGTTTTTGGTTACATGGATCACTTTTGTAATGCTTGAGTTGCAGCTATAGGTGTGCCCATCACCCAAACAGTGATCATTGTACCTATTAGGTTGTTTTTTGCCCTTCCTCTCCTTCCCCATCCCTACTACTTGATTTGCTCTGAGTTTTCCCTCCCTCTGTGAACATGTGTGCTCATCAGTTAGTTCCAATTAAATAATGAGTACACGTGGTGTTTGTTTTTCCATTCCTGAGATACTTCACTTAGGAGAATGGTCTCCAGTTCCATCCAAGTTGTTGCAAAAGGCATTAATTCACCCTTTTTTATGGCCGAGTAGTACTCCATGGTGTACATATACTACATTTTATTAATTCACTCATGAATTGATGGACACTTGGGTTGATTATTGATTATTAATTCAAGTTTTCCAATGATTATTTGCTTATTCTCCTTTTCTGTTTCTTCTTGGGTCAGTTTTAGAAATTTATATTTATCTAAAATGCATCTATTTCTTTTAAGTTTCAAATTTATTAATGTTCATAGTAGTCTCTTTTGATGTTTAACATATATGGTGTATTTTTATCCTCCTTTTCATTATGCTTATCTTCAATTTTTTCATCAGACTTGCTAGCAATCTATTTATTAGCTTTCAAAGAATCAGCTTTGGATTTGATGTATCCTTTGCATTATCTTGTTTCTGTTTCTTTGATTATTGCAATCTTATTTTTTTCTTGATTTTACTTTCTTCAGATTTACCTTTCTGTTATTTTTCTAGTTTTGTGAGTTGAACATTTATTTTAATCTTTCTGTTTTCTAGTAAGTGAATTTAATGCGATAAGCTTATCTCTAAAAAGTAATTTAGCTTCATCCACATATTTTAATGTGCAGCAATTTCTTATTAATTCAGGCTTTGTATAAAAGTTCATTTTAAGGTATCCAAACATATAATTTTGTTATGCTTCTGTCACTTTGTAACGTTGATTTTTGATTTAATTATATCACTGTCAGAGGGGATATGTGTGATTTAAGTTCTTTGAAATTCTGGTATTGTGCCAATGTTTGTAAATGTTCCACATGTACACAAAAAGATAATATAGTCTTTTTTGTGATGCGGAATTCTCTTTATATCTATTAGACTAAGCTTGTTGATTTTTCTGTGCCAAACATCTAACTAGTACTAATTCCTCTATGATTATAAACTCATCAATATTTCCATGTAATTTTGCCAATTTCTGCTTGTATATTTTAATTATGATAAGTACAATAATTTTATGTTTATTATTTTCATGTTTAATTGTGTCTTTTATTATTGCATGCTGTTCTCATTTATTTGCATTACTACTTTTTGGACTTTAAATCTGTTTGTGTGATATTAATATTGCTAAAGCAGCTTTATTTTGTCTAGTATTTGAGGGAGTTTATATTTTTCTAGTCCTTCATTTTCATTCTTCTGTGTGGTTTTGCTCTAGGTATGTCTCTTGCAAGCAGTATATGACTGGGTTTAAAGAAATCAGTGGTATGTCTTCTTTGATTACTTAATTCATATACAGTGTTTATAATTTCTTATACTTAAAAATATTTAAAATATTGCAAGTACATAACTTAGATACATTTATATATTAATAAAAAGAAAATAAGAACTGAAACAAGATATGAAGACTTACCTTTGTCAGCAGAATTGTGTTATTGGAAAAAACATTAAGCTAGGACTTAGAGGCACTGACTTCCAATTCTAGTTCTTTTGGTGTGAGCTTGGGCAAGTCACTGAACCCCCCAACCCTCTGCCCTTCTGTATCAATCTCTTCATTTATAAAAAGAACATGCTAGACTGGATTAGTGGTTTTCAAACTATGCTCTAAGGAGTCAACATGGGTATTGTTGAACCAATAGTTACCCAAGTGGGTGAACTCTGGACCTTCCATTCCTGCCTGGACCATTCTCTTTTTCTTTTTCACAGTGAAGCTATCATGGTCTTTGAACAGTATTTCTTCTCAAAAAACTATTCTAGTGACTCAATGGAATAATCAAACCATTGAGCTATAGTATATGATATGACAGCTCAGTTCTAGCACAGTGACAGATTTTACACAGGTACATAAACAAGACCACTCATTAATCTTACCTTGTTATCAATTACTGCTTGTCTTAGTCAAAGTAAAATTCAAGTTTTTAACTTGAAGCCATCTGCACAGTTTCCAGTCATCGTAAAGCAATTGTTGTGCCCGTGTTTCTAGCATTTCTCAAACTTCTGCAGGTTCAGCGTGGAAGGCTTCCGGACACTTACGTCAGGTGTTCCTACGGCCATAGGCATAGCCTTTACTTCTCTACTCCCGTTTTCACACAGAGTTAAGGACACCTCCTCTTCTCAGAAGTCTTTTCTTTTCCATAAGTTCTTCCCCAGGCTTGATGTTCTGCTCCTTCTTTACTAGATAGCCAGAAATGGAGGGGCTGACATATGTGTTTAGGGAGATCAGGGCTTTCCTGCTCCCTCCCTCCCTTCCTTCTCACCTTCCTGTTAGATGTTTTTCTTTTTTTTTTTTTATAATTTTATTGAAGTATAATTTACATATCACATCATTACTCCATTTTAAGTGTACAATTAAGTGATTATTATACATGTACCAAGTTGTACAGCTATTCACATAAATCAGTTTTAGCAGATTTCCTTCCCCCTATTGAGACCCCTAATTCCCATCCCCAACTACATTTCAAGCATGCCCCTCCCCTCCACAATGCTCACCACATCTCTCAGATGTGGGTCTACCCCTTCAACTCCCAAATCCCTGGTGAACACCACCACCATTTTTTTAGGCAGTTTTACCAGAACCACTAAGTTACAGACACAGGGGATTTTCCTGCATTGTGACTCATAGAGTTTGAGCTTCCATCTAAATATCTCTAGGCTTCTGTTCCTAGGGTTTTCCAAATTTCTGCTGACAAGTTTTTCTTATATAGACTTTAAAAAAAAGGATTCAACTTTTTAGTCATGCTTAACAAATGGGTTTTAAGTATAATGCTTTTTCACACCAAGAAAGAAGATCTTTCTCTTCTGGATGACGTTAACGTGCGTGTCTGTTTGTAGATCCCACTTGCAAGTTGCTGCCATTTGGAGACGGCAGTTGAACGAGAAGTCATACTGTAATTTGAGGGGTGCTAGAGGGCTTCCTTTACTTCCTGCGTGTTTTAAATAAAATATTTCTACTTCTAAGAATTCAGAGACTGTCTAAATACTGAGGTTTTGTTGATTGTAAACCATATACAATATGTATAGCTGGGATCTATGTGTATTGTAAATATCATGATACATTTCCTCTTCATTCAAATGGATTAGTATTTACAGTCTAGTCCTTGAGAATGCTGACCAGTAAAGTTTCACAAGTGCAACTTTTATTTAAATAGGTAATGTGTTTTGTAATAGGTATGTCATTTGTCATGGGTTTCCATTTTTATTGTTTGTTTTATGTTTAAGTAGTCAAGTTTTTAATTTCTCTTGATTAATTCTTCTTTCCTTCCTTGATAATTGAATATGTTCCAATTTGCTCTGTTTTTGTAATTGTAGTGTTCCTTACTATGGTATATATTGGGTTCAGGTGTCTTTCTTAAAACTTTATCATAGTCCAGTGCTGGGATGAGCTATCTGTCACGTCAGCTCCAAGATTTAACTGCAATCCACCAGGAAAGCAATGCAGTAAAAAGGTACAGTAATCAAGGAATATTCCACATGTTGTTTGCAGATGCATGGAAATATAGGAGACCAACAGGCAACTAGACCCAGCGTATGTAGTTTAATCATACCTTCCCGTTACTGTTCTTGTTGTGGTCCAGCCTACATACATAGCTGGTTTTTCTGTTTGTGTTTCTGTTCTGGAAATCCTTTTAAAATATTGCTTAATTTTAGAAATAGTACAGAACTAGCAGCAGGTGGTAAAAATATATATTTTGCTTGGGTTTTCACATGGAAAAGGAAAGAATAACAGATCATAATTTGGATTATAATTTTAAACTTGAATTTTACTTTAAATTGATAACCCTCCCCAAAGGCAGTGACTATAATTATTAAATAGCATAAGTACTACTCAAGTACTGAAGTAGAGTCCGTTCTTTAATATTTATGTAAACTCTTATGTTGTCATTTCCTTCAATCAGTTAATCAAGGAATGTAAATTGATTTTAATATTATCAAAATCTGGACCTAAATTTGGAGATAGCCCAAATATGCTATAAATACCTTCTATCCTCAGGTGTTTTGGGGAACACTCATGCGTCTACTGTGTTTTAGATGAATATACAACATCGCCTCATTTGGCGTGACTGTGGGGAAGTGGGTCTCCTCCAACATCCTTTTGGGAAGGCAGTTTGTTAATACACCTCGAAAACTTTGAAATTAATATGTTTTGAACTGCTTCATGGAATTTATCATAAGGAATTACACAATGTTTATATTCAATGATGTCATTACAAAGCCATTTAAAATAGCAATACATTGAAGAAAGAACCCTCTGCTCAAAAAGTAAGATAATGATTAAACTCAGATGGATTTGTACCATGGGATACTATGCCACCATGAAAGCACTGATAACTTATACAGCAATTATTTAAAATAGTGGAAGTCCCAGTTGCACATAGAATGTCATCCCAATTTAAAAAACATAATGCTATGTCTATATCTATGTATGTGCCTGGAAAGAAGACTGAAATAACTAGTTCCTTAGGGTGGTAGGATTTGTTGAACAAAACTTATTGAGCATGTGCTGTGAAAAGCAGCATAGTGTAATGAAAAACATTGTAGAATTTGAAGCCAGATTCAACCATTCATTATTAGTAAGACTTTGGACAAATTATTTAATTCTTTGCACCTCAGTTTTCTCACCTGTAGAATGGGAACAATGATGGCACTTAGACAATGGGGTTATTTTGAGGATTACATAAGATAATATGTCTGAAGTATTTCAAATTTGCTTGGTACACAGGAAGTGCTATATAAATTTTATCACTATTATTATTTTACTTGTGCTAAGTGCTGGGTGTACATTGATAAAAGAAAAGACAAGGCCTTGTCTGTAGCAAATTCACAGTCTAGAGGAGGAAACGAACAATCCCCAAATAATCACATAGATCAGTAATGAAAAAGCGTGATAAATGCTGCGAAGAAAAGTGATATGGTGTTTTTAGACAGAATAACAGGGGAAGAACCAAGTCAGACTGTGTAGTTACAGAATGCCTCCAGGCTGAAGTGACATTCAATCAGAGATATGAAATACGAGTTGCATGGAGTGCAGGAAGGGACAGCACGTGTGTGACTATCCTGAGCCTGAGCACTGGGGATGGAGGAGGTGGCCAGGGCGCTGGTGCCCAATGAGCCAAGGCGGAGTGGCTCAGGGGAAGAGGGAGCATGGGGCAGGCCTGACGAGGGTGTCTGGTGGCGGTTACCCCAGGGCTCCAAGAAGCCTCTGGAGGGATCTCAGCAGGGGAGGACCCTGGCCTGATTTCCTTCAAAGACCCCTTGGTTATGAGGTGCACGTGGGCTTGGAGGTGAGGGTGACAGCATGCGGGTCGGTCCCGGGCCCTGCGGTAGGGGGCGGGAGGGGGGACAGCCCAGGATGGTGGCAGTGGCGAAGCAAGGAGAGAACAGACGCCAGACATTTTGGAGCAAGAAGCAGTACGCCTTGGAGATGTGGCGTCAGGGGAGGAGAGGGCCCAGGCTGGCGTCCAGACTCGTCTCTTGAGTAGGAGGGTGGCCCCAGGACCTCTGACGGCCCTCGAGGACAGCAGGGAGTCAGGAGGCAAAACTTCTTCCTTTCCCTTTTCTGTTATATATATTTTCTCTAAAAAAACACAAGTAAAGACAGTATTTAGCTTGAAAGTATTTAGTCGTAGGCCAGCTCAAAATTATTTGCTGACAAAAGTACAGGTGACGAGCAGAGCAGGAAAAAGAAAGCTCAGCAAGGAAAGAGATATCAAAGAATGCATGTAATTTGCTGGCACTGCACTTTTTGGTGTTTATGGAATAGACTATTTTTTGAAAAAAAAAAATCAGATGATATAATGTAGGCTGATGGGTAGCTTGTTTTTCAATCCCCGTAAAACATACCAGGAGCATTTTCTCACATCACAAATTATGCTTGTAAAACATATTTTAAAATGTTTAATTGATACATAATATTTTTGTATATTTATGGGGTACATGTGATGTTCTGATACATAAGTACAATGTGTAATGAACAAATCAGGGTATTTAGAGTATCACTTGGACCATTTATGATTTCTTTATGTTGGAAACATCATATCTTCTCCTCTAGATATTTTTGAAATATACAATATATTGTTGTTAACCATAAGTCACCCTACTGTGCTACTGAACACTAGGATTTGTTCCTTCAATCTAATGGTATTACCCATTAACCAACCTCTCTTCATTCCCTCCCCACAACACTTTCCAGTCTTTGGTAATTACCACTCTACCCTCTACCTCCACGTGGTCAACTTTTTAAATACCCACATAAAAGTGAGAACATGTGACGTTTGTCTTTCTGTGCCTGGCTTATTTCACCTAACATAATGAACTCCACTTCCATCCAGGTTGCTGCAAATGACAGGATTTCATTCTTTTCTGTGGCTGAATGGTATTCCACTGTGTATATAGATCATATTTTCTTTATCTGTTCCTCTGTTGCTGGACACATAGGTTGATTCCATATTTTTGCTGTTGTGATTAGTGCCATAATAAACATGGGGGTGCAGGTATCCCTTTGATACACTGATTTCCTCTCCTTTGGATAAATACCCAGCAGAGAGATTGATGGGTTATATGGTAATTTTAGTTTTTTGAGAAAACTCCATACTGTTTCTCATAATGGCTTTACTAATTTATATTCCCACCAACAGTGTGTGAGAGTTCCCTTTTCTCCACATCCTCACCTGTGCTTGTTATTTTTTGTCTTCTTAGTAATAGCCATTCTAACTGGGATGAGAATGATATCTCATTGTTTTTGATTTGCATTTCCCTGATAATTAGTGATGTTGAGCATTTTTCCATACACCTGTTGGCCATTTGTATGTCTTCTTTTGAGAAATGTCTATGTACTTCACTTTTTAATGTGATTATTTTATATTTTTTACGGTTGAGTTGTTTGAGTTCTTTGTATGTTCTGGACATTAGTCCCTTGTAGGATGAATAATTAGCGAATATTTTCTCCCATTCAATAGTTGTCTTTTTGCTTTGTTGATTGTTTCCTTTACTGTGCTTTTTGGTTTAATATAGCACTGTTTGTCTATTTTTGTTTTTATTGCCTGTGCTTTTGAGATCTTGGCTATAAATTCTTTCCCTAGACTAATGTCCTGAAGAACTCCCCCCGTTTTCTTCTAGTAGTTTTATGGTTTTGGGTTTTACATTTAAGTCTTTAAGCTATTTTGAGTTGATTTTTGTATACGGTGAGATATCAGGGTTATTTTCAATTTTTCCTTAATGTAAAGAGAGCAATGACCATTACTGGAGGTTTTTCTTTGTGTGCATAATACTTACTGAAGATGAATTCTTGGAAATGGACTTGTTCTTTCAAAAATTCTTAGTATTTTTTCCTACCTGATACCTCTTTGCCTAGTCTTTAACTTCTTTGGGGGACACTTTGCTTTATGTTACCTTCCTTCCCTCCCTTCCTTCCTGCCGCTCTCTCTTTCTCCTTTTCTTTCTTCTTTTCCTCATCTTCTTTAACCTGCCAGTTCTTAGCTCATTAGGGAGTTTAATCCATTCAAATTATTGTTATATGCAATGTATTTGGTTTTCTGTTATTTTATGCTTGTTTGCTGCTTTCTTTGATTTTTGTTTTTTGGATACAAGCTATATTTTCTTTCTTTCTGTTTCTTCCAAAGTTTCAGAGCATCCCTGTCTTTCCGGTGGTGCTCAGCACAACGCCTGGCATCACACTAGGTATGCAGGCAACGTTGTGGAAAACCAGACGTGTTCTCTTTATAATTCTCCTGGTGTTTCCTCTTTCCATTAAAATTACCCAGCCTGTGTCTGGGAGTGCCACGGTCAGCAGTGAAGTGCCGCTTTTCTTATCTCCTCCCCTGGAGGTAGAGAGGACACTTTGTTCCTCTTACCTCTATTAGCTTTCATTCTGTTTATTTTATTATATTCTAAGCATTAAGATTCCCCTGTTGGTATTATTCTTTGTTACATAGAAGCCCATTTTATTTGTACTGTTAGTGCAAAAAGAATTTTCTAAAATTTTTCAGGGTCCTGCACTAGATCGTTCTCAAAGTATCAGTCTTCTGCTGTGTGTCTTGGGTGTGGGTCCTTCCCCTTTGTTCTGTATATTGATGTTTTTCCCTGTTGACTCATCCTCCAACAGTGTCCAGACCCTGTTTTTGTCCATAAATGGGGCCTAAATGGTGCTTGGTCTCTCAGCCTTCACGCGTGACATTGGAATCCTCTTTTCAGGGCCACAGCCAAAGGGATGGCCGTGCGCCTCTCAGACTGATGTGTAGTTGGCCGTGGATTTCTGTCCTCGGCTCTGCTCAGGGGGATTTCTCTCCTCCACTGTATTCCTGTTCTTAGGTACTCAAAGTAACCTAGCAGATAAGAGCAGTAATTACCAGTGTGCACCAACCTTTTTGTACCTGCCTTTGCCTGTGCTATTTGACAGGGGGGCTTCACCTACCAGAACTCCTCGTATCACACTGCACCCCCTTCTTCCTCTGTGGTTTTCTGGGAAGTCTAATAAATGGTCATAGAAAGAATGAAGGGAGTGTGTGTGTGTGTGTGTGTGTAAGACAGTGAGAGGGAGAGAAAAGGATGAGAGAGAGAGAAAGAGAAAGGTGCTGTAGTTCAACAACCCTCAAAGATATCAGTGCCAATTAATAGAGTTTAGAAACCTGGGGCAGTGAGATAATGGGAGAAGGGAAGGGTGACTTACCATATAAAAATTTGTACCTGTAGAGCCACATTCATCACAGTATCGGATATTTATTTTAAATTTATTCAATTATTTCATTAAGAAAAGTTTAGTTATATTTTATGTAATCTCTAATTGGCAGGAAAATTTAAGGCTCATTGTAGAAGATCTCTCTAAATGGTGTTAAAATAAAATACTTTAGCATTTAATGAGTTAATTCCCAGGTCTCTTTAATGATGGATTTCTCAACCTTCTGATGACTGAGATTTAAAACAAATGAGTCTTGCAATAATTTCTTCCTTAGGTTTTCTGCACCATTGTTCCCCTGCCAGAACGTGAAGGATTGTGTTCTGATACTAGAGTCTGTGGTTTTGAGAACCAGGTTTAGATGTCCATGGACAGGAGGAGCCGTTCTATAAAGCGCCTCAAGCATAAGAAATTACGGTATCTTAGGTGCTGCCTTGAAACATAATGTATTAGTTTTCTGTGGCTGGTGTAAGAGATTACCACCAACTAAGTGACTTAGAATAACAGAAATGTATTTTCTCACAGTTCTGGAGGCCAGAAGCCTGAAATCAAGGTAACACTCCCCCTGGAAGGTCTAGGGGAGAATCTCCTTTGCCTCATTCAGCTCCTGGTGGCTGCTGCATTCCTTGGCTTGTGGCTGCATCACTCCAGCCCTTGCTTCCATGGTCACATTGCCACCTTACCTTCTGTCTCTGTGTGTTCTTTTCTTTCTTTCTCTCTCCCTTTTCTTTTCTTTTTAGAGACAGGGTCTCTTTTGGTCACTCAGGCTGGGGTGCCATGGTGCAATCACAGATCACTGCAGCCTCTGACTCCCGTGCTGAAGCGATCCTCCTGCCTCAGCCTCCTGAGTAGCTGGGACTACAGGCATGCACCACCATGTCCTGCTAATTTTTAAAAATTTTTTGTAGAGATAGGGTTTCACTGTGTTGCTTAGGCTGGTCTCAAACTCCTGGCCTCAAGGGATCCTCCTGCCTCAGCCTCTTGAAGTGCTGGGATTACAGGTGTGAGCCACCATGCCCGTCAAGATCCTTTAAAAAATTTTATTTGCAAAGATCCCTTTTTAAAATGAGGTCATATCCACAGGTTCCGGGATTAGGTTGTGGACATATCTTTTTTTGGGACACCGTTCAACCCACCACACACAATTTCTGAACAGATTTTGTGTAGAACAATTAACTTTGTATGACTAAATCCCACCATAGTCATGTTTATTGAGCAAGTCCAAGACTCGAGTATTCATGAGAATGGAAACAAAGGTTATACATGGATTGACCTCCACTTTTTTAAGCCAACATTTAAAGAAAGTCAGCAAGCACTGCTACTAATTGCGACAATGAGTGAGTGAGTTGTAATTTTTGCCCACCCCACTCTTCAGCAGGGGGACCGTGCCGAAATGCAGGTGGCAAGAGAGCTGGGGATGCGTAACTCCGGTGCCTGGCCCTGGCGGGAGTGCGCCTGTGTGTGGGGAGGAAATGGAATTGTAGGCTGTCAGTCTTGGAGAAAAGGAGATGCCTCCATCTCTGAAAGGAGGAACTAAATGTGGAGGGAGTGGGACCCCTGGGGCAGGGCCAGACCTGTCTGGAGCTTCTGGGGATGTCAAAGTTGGAGAGAGGATGGGGAGGGGGCGAAAGAAGAGAGAGGTTCTTAAAGAAGATCTCAGAAACGACCCAGTCTGCCATCAAGGGGAGCTTGGTGAGCACGTCGTTGGCACATGGGGCATATTTTGTATTTCCTGCCGTCCCCAGCCCCCAAGCCCCAGGAGGCGGAGATGGGTGACGATGGAGCGGAAAACCTGCATTTTAAAGTACCTTTCTCTAAGGACCTCAAAGTTGGCTGCTGATTTTAAAAAGCATTTATCTTCCAGAGTTAGCTACTGTTTTATTTTCATCTTTGGAGACCTTAGCTCATCAATGCCGGGGTTGCCTAGGAAATTCATGTGAAGGTCTCCTGGCTCACGGGGGAGCATTTTTCACCGTCACATGGCCTGACCATCTCAGCAACGCTGACCTCTGTCCCCCGGGGCTCCTGGGAGTAGGGTGTCCCTAAGGTCAGCGTGGGAGTCAGTCGGGAGCTGTGTGAAGGAAGACCTCGCCTACTTAGACCAGAGAAGGCTCATTTTTTCCTTTTTTGAACTGCACAGCCCACATTGTCTTTCTTGATTGCCATTAAAAGAGGAGAAGAAGGGGGGCAGGGCGAATGTTTATCGGCCACTTCCTGTGTGCCAGGCACTTTGT
The DNA here is from genome assembly GCA_963574885.1 of Lepilemur ruficaudatus. NCBI lineage: Eukaryota > Metazoa > Chordata > Mammalia > Primates > Lepilemuridae > Lepilemur > Lepilemur ruficaudatus. The sequence goes on along the minus strand of CAUYRT010105532.1, from coordinate 47,480 downwards.
CTCGTTTACTCTTCTCAAGGGATAGGAACATTCCTACTGTGATTCTGATGAATGAACACAGAAAGAGAAGTTCCTGAGAGGTCAAGTCACATGGTCGAGGTCCCCCCCCAAGAGTGGACACTGGGGTTGGGGCTGAGGCAGCCGATGGGTGTCCCCTCCCCTCCGCCCAGGTCTCTGGGGTCTGCGGGCCCATTCCCCTCGGCCCCTTTCATCCCCCCACTTCCCGGCTCTGCTCCCTGTCTAAGGCTGCCTTCACCCCCGGTCCTCGCACCCCACTTCATTTTCTCCATGGCACCAGGCGCCCGGTGTCTGGGGTCTGCTCACCCACTAGAACGTAGACACCGCAACAGGCTGCCTTGTTCTCTACGGCGTTCCTGGGCCTGGCTTGGTAGTAAGCCCTCAATATGTATTTGTTGAATGAAGGAACAGACGAATCAATGAGTGAATATATTACTTTCCTAGTGACATTTGCTAGACATTTTGGCACCATTTCCCTGTGCGGTCAATGTGGGCCAACTTTAAGGCTAATTGTGACGCTGTGGTTTTTTTTGGATCTGACAAGTCGTCCCACAACACAGTCTAGTGTCAAGACATCCAAGGCAAAGCAGAAGAATAAGTATACTAAATTAAAAAAAAAAATGAAGTTGGACAATATAAATAACCAATCCTTGGTTTGGGGATCTTTTTTTTCTAGTCTGAATTCCCTTCAGCATTTAGGCTAAAGAAACCACCCAGCTCATGTAATGGAGATTTAGGAGAGAATAATCTGTTGGTTTTAGTTGACTATTAGCTCAATAGTTAATTGTGGAACCTGGGTGATTTTAAGGGTTATAACCTATTCATGGATATCAGCACCATAGTGAGAGAAATGTCCATTATCTTCCCCCCAAAATGTTTCTACTCCAGTATTCCCAGTCTTAGTGATGGCACCCAAGTGCTTTGTTGCCTAAGCCGCACACTGCAGGGCAGGGGGTTATGTTAGACTCCTTCGCTTCCCTTCAAATCCCGAAGTAACGTAGTCTTGTTGAAGCCACTTCTCTGCTTACCATTTCAGCTCTGTCTCAGAAACTGCATTATGTTCATCTCACCTGCCAACTTCATGGTCGCGCTCAATAACACACAAATTTCATAGTGCATTGTGCTATTTCAGAGTTCTATGCCTCTGCTTATACTCTGCTCAGACAGAATGTCTTCTCATTCTGTCTACCCCTCCACACCCACTCAATTTTCCATACTCAAATCAAGTGTCATCTTCCCATTGAAACCTTTCCTGTTTCTTTCCACGGGTAGAATCAGCCACTCCTATCTGTGGATACCTGGCACACCTTGTATACAATTAATTCATGTGTTTCTATAGTGCCTAGCATAGCACCTTATTCAAAGTACTACATGCCTGCTTACTGAATGATGGTGGAGATCCATAGGAGGTTGGGGCAGTTGGCCTTATTTGCATTGTAACTAAATCCATAGTGTGGTGAGGTGTCTCACATTGCAGCTCCTAAGTCTGTGTGGTTGAGAAGCAGGAAAACCTGGGATTTAGCAATTCACAGTGGGTGCTCTATAAAGTGTGTCGTGGATAATCTTTACATGAATAATTGACAGTTGACTGTGGCATCATCAATTAGTAATGGAGGTCAGTCTTATTTCATTAGAATGTAACTTCCTGGAGGTACAGCTTTTGTTCATTTATGTCTGAATTTATTTAAAGTACAGTGTCAAAAATAGTGTGGGTGCTCAAAAAGTTGAAAATAAATTAATCAAGAATATCAGGTTCCAGAGTGACCAAAGGAGAGGCTGATATTCAGGAAATCCATTTGCTCTCATTAATAAAACAATCTTATCCATATTAAAGTAACAGAAGATGAGGATAGGAAAAGGATCTATTAGTGTGGTCCAGCTGCGGACCTCTAAGATCATTCCTTCCTTCACGGAGCTCATGAATAATGAAATAAATCGGTGTGACACCAGAGAATAAGCTGTAAAGTGTCACAAAATGCCAGGAACAAAATCCATCCAAAGTGCTCTTTTTCTTCCTCAGGAAAAACCTAAAAGAACTTTTCTGATTACCTGACAGTCCATTTAATCCCCAGGAAACATTCCTTTGTTATGGTTTCAAGGAGAATTACTTGAAATAATCCTTTGTACAATGTGCCTGGTTCTATTTTAGTTTTAAATCGTGTCCCCTTTCTTTTTGAATTTGTTAAAAAAAAAAAGACGTCTAATCAATGCCCAAGTGGAAGTGGTATGGCCAAGTGTGAGTTTCTTTCTCTCCAGGATGAAGTTACCTTTTGTGTTGAGGCCCTTTTAAGAGAGACTTAAAAGACTTCAGGAGCTGAGAAAGAATAATAAAAAAAAATTCCTGAATGTTATAATTAAACTGTACAGACTTAACCATGTCTCTTGAATATTATTGAAGAGGAGCATGCTTTTCGACCAGCTCCGTCTACTGATGCTCACAGTGACCCAGATTTCAGGGTACTCGGGCATTTCTCAGATAAACGCCCAGGAGAATTCAGAGCATCTGGTCTAGGGAGCGACCAGCCCTGCCAGCAGTCAGGCTGGTCAACTGCTTATCAGTTGAAAAGTGGCGATAAAGAAGAAAAGGAAAGGGAAGTAAAGGAGTCCAATATCCTGTATGCCACTGAGACTTTCCCATATTTTGGTTTGGAAATGCATCAAAGCAATAAGAATAAAGAGAGAGAGAAAAAAAACCCAGGGGGTTTTAATTTGGAAAATAAGACACATTTGAATTTACACGTGTGGACTGTCTTGGAGATGAAGATAAGTGGCTTTGGGGTGAGCTTGCTGGTGGCCACCCCCAACCCTTATTCTAGAGTATCCTTGATAGAGATTTATTTATCATAAAATCATCAGACAGCATCCCTATGGCATTTATCCAGTGCTTTCCTGACTTAAATATTTTCGTATCTTCCTCAAGGTTTTCCTTTCTCTTTCCACTCTCCAAAGTGGGTAAGGAGGTGGGGTGGGGGACGAGCAAAATGTAAAATGCAAAATGAATTACTAGTTAACACAGATGCAATAATTCAGTTCACCGCGCAGGCACTTTATTTTTGTCTTTCAAAAATGTATTGCCTTTTTTCTTCTTCTAGAGACAGGATTTCATTTTGATCCTTAAATAGTAACATAAGGTTAAACCACAGAGTAATTTTTTTTTTTAAAATGAAAACTGTCTTAATAATTTTGGGGTAGCTGGTTGCAAGGAAGCTTCTTGAAAATTTAAGATGGCAACTTTGCCCACTCTTTTACTTGTTTAGGGGATTTCAGATTTTTCTTAGGGCTTTTTTTCCCTTTTACTTTATTTTGGGGGACAATGGCAGATTCCATGACTGCATTTTAAAACAAACGTATAGTTAAAAATAATACCCAATTTGGCCTTAACTAGAGCATGGCAGAAATAACAAAAGGCAGTTAATGTGGTATGAACTAAATGCTTGTGTCAAGTTGCCAGCACATTATCTTTGTGTCTTAACAAGGAGGACTTCACTTGCAGAAATGGCTCTTGACAAAGTTAAGTGGTCCTATATATTGTTTGGGAAATTGCCCTTATTTTGTGTGCTTCTTGTTCCGGTAATGGAACCCATGAGCAGTAGATAATTGTAGCAGCCTCATCTATCAAATAATATGAGAAGTCAACAGCTATAATCTGAGCCACTTGCTTTACACAGCTTTTCTCTGTATTTTCTGTTCAAATTGTCAGTTGTTACCTGTAAGTGGCCCCATTCCCTGTGGTTGATAGAAGCAAAAAGATTTAAGTAAATCAGAAGGTGAGCAGTGTGCAGACTTGGGCACAGGCTCCATAGCCGGTGTACCACAGCAGATGATAACAGCTCCCTGAACAGGGAAAATCATGGTTCTTTGTACTGCATTATATGTTACTATTACTGGTGCAGGGGCTGGGTGAAAGGGTGTTTTTAGAGATACTCTGGGCAGTTAAAAACTGAGTTTAAGAGGGTCAGAAATAAACCTCTTATTACTGGAGGGTAAACACATGTAGCATTTCAGCATGCTGACCTACTTTCACTCATTTCTCATATCCCTGTGTTAAAAGCAAAGTTGCCCAAAAATAGAGTTGTGCAAGCTTGGTGTTAGGTACTTCGGTATTTACTATCTTCCATAAACTTATTTGTAGGCATGAAATATTTCATAATAAAAAGGAGAATGTTAGTTTTCCTGGAATAGTTTATAAACATCTTTGGTTTGCTTTCTCTATCAAATAAAAATCAGAAAAGATTGAAAGCAATAATGTATTAATAAAAACATGAATGTACCTCAGCCAATGGTAGATTGCTTTTATGTTCATAATCATATATATAAATTATATAAAATTTATATATTATATCTCTATATTTATATATAAATTATATGTATTATGTATATAAATTATAGAATCATGTTGGACATTTAGATTACTTTTGAATTTTTACTATATGAACACTGCTACAATGCATATCCTTGTGGCTAAGACCTTATCAACATCTATGAAAACTTCTTTAAGTGAAATTATTAGAAGGATTAAATGGTTTAAGGGTTTTGTACAGAAGAGGTCCAGCCCATTTCTGCTATTATTCAATACAAGCAGTATGTGAAAGAGCCTGAATTGCTTTCTACCCTCAGCATCAGCTATGTCCAGATGCTTTTTAGATGTTTACAGCTGTGCAGAGATGGTTGAAGGAAAATGGGGCGTGTGTGTTGCAAGTCGTTGAGCACCTGTGGATGGTGGCGATCTGCGACAGATGGAGGAAGACCAAGATAGTGTCCCGAGCAGGGAGCAGAGCACCTGTGGTCGGGGAATGACACAGTCAGAGGCACAAAGGCACCGAAATAAGCAGACTGGCCTGAGCAGTGACTGACAGGTGGCTATGTAGTAGGTGGAACCTGCTGTGTGTCTGTCCCCATTAATGACCTCTCCTTTCTTTGAACTACAGAATTCACATTATATCATACACTTTAACATGACACAACTACCTATTCTCTCATGGTGCTCTGCCACTGAATATTTGTTGGTGTTGTTTTCCCAACAATCCAGGGGCAAGGAACAACACAAGTGCCCCAAGGACCCAGCATGGTCAGGGCAGAGAGAGGATGATTAGCAGAGGTTTGAAAACACCCCATGGGCTGAGCTGCCCCTCTCTGCCTTTGAATACCAATAGTTTTGCTCATCTCATTTTTTCTTTTATAGGTGATTTTGTTTAGGACAGAGATCTGGGATTGTTAAACATCAACTGTGCACCATTTTTTTTTAACCCAGCAATTTAAAGATTCAACTCAAATCGTCAAATCAGTGATTCTATTTTTGATTTATTACTTTTGAGCATTTCAGCGACCGTCAGTTTCCCAATTTGACTATCATACCTCCCAATCCCAATGTGTTCTGGGGCAGGTTTGCCGTTGCAAGCCGTGGGTGCTCAGAAAGCAGGACTGGAAAATCGGCATCTGTGTGCAGCCTTTTTCCGGTGGGGCGGTAGATGATATTAATAACTTATTCTCAAGAGCTGGTCCTCCTACGGCTTCTTGTGCTGGGCTATACCAAATGAAGCATAAAGTCAGGTGAAAAGGCCACTGCTGGCTCTTTGTGGAGCTCAATGGAAAGATATGTGGATCAACTGGAAGTTCCTATACTGGGGACTCGGGGCCCAGCGGCAGCTGTGCTTTAAGGCTTTGACTGCTGGAGAGTCACCTTCCCAGCTAATGGAGAGGCTGTGTTTCCATTTTCCATGATTGAATAACAGCACAGGACCAGGGCCACAGATGCTTACTGGCTACCCAGAAAGGCCAGTATTTCAGCCTTCATCCCCTGAGACACAGCCATTTGCGCTTCTAACATTATGATAATTTTTCACATGTGGTATTTCAACACAATGTACATATAGTTCAACAGTTGTTCTTGACACCAATGAAGAAAGAAAGGCAATACTTCATACAGTTGTGTGGTAAAAATTACCAATTGCCATTAGAGATGTGCCATGTGACTCTCTTCTAATGCATATTGCCTACAAAAAAAAATCAGTAGGAATTAAGAATGGTGGAGCTGTGTTTGAAGGTGCAGCGATACTAATCAATACCAGTGCTACCGAGATGCAAAGCTGTGGGTGGCACTCAGGGAACTCGGAAAGATACCCTGATACTTGAAATAGCTTCAAAATTAAATGGAAAATCTGAGCTAGGAGTAAATGAATACTTGTTTACCTGGATAATGTATAAAGTAAGATAAAGTGAAGAAGTAACCTGTGCATATGAGTGTCACTGTTAGTGCATAATTCTCCAGAATGAATTTAAAGTGCCAGAAAGCAGGCTGACCATTTGCTTAACTGCTATAGATTTGAGCATTATAATTTCCATAATAAATAAAGATTATTAAAGACTGACATTGCTCTGAAATGCTTATGTTAATTTATAGTCCCTAAGAAATTTGGTATAAGAACAAGCACATTCATACATATATTGAAGATAAACATAGTTCATTCAGGGACTACTATGCACCCAGGCCTCCAACCTATGTTACTACATTTCTATAACAATACTGCAAGGTACTTATAACTAATCTCATTTTACAGATGAATAAACAGAGGCCCATAGAGGTTAAGTGACAAAGCTAATAAGTGGCAAAGGTGTGAATCAAATACAGGTCTATGTGATCCCAAGCCAATGTGCTAACCCACTTTGCTGTGCTGACTGTTTTACTAAAACTCCTTTGTTGATACAAAAAGTTATCTGACCTATAGGGCTTAAAAATGCCTGTGTTGGTTACAAGATAGCAATATTTAATTCCATTCAATTTCATTCCTATAAAGGAAAAAAATCATCCATGTGCAGCTGATTGCTTTGCCCTTTGTGTATCTGTTTTCGTGTGAAGGTTCATAGCAATGTATTGACTTTCTTCATCATCTAAGTTTTATACACCTAATGATACTTATTAGTATGCTTAGTGACCTTCTCTAAAATTTTTGCAATAAGAATATACCCCAACAACTCATCTAAGTAGTTTTTAGTTGGTAAGATGCCTTCAGTGACCAAGCTAAAGCCACATATACTCATTTATGTGAATGCTATTCTTGCAATTACTGTTGGAGTGACAGTTTCTCTGAGATATTTGAATGATGCAACTTGTTCAAGTTTAATGCTATCTATTATGAACTCTGCTCCATGCTGTTAATAGCTGGAAGGCATTGATTTTGTTTTCTGCTCTCTTATCTCAAGCCCATACATTTTGCTTGCATTATTGACTGTTCTGATCATTTCATGCACCATCTCTTTAGAAGATGTATAAATCAATGTCAGCCATGAAACTTAAGTTGTTTATTAGGCTGCCATGTAGGTTTACACCTTCATGAAAATCATCTAATGTGGTCGGTGTCAGATGTTTCAAACAATTGTTGACCAGGTCTGATGAAAGAGGACAGCCTTGGAACATGTCACCACTGGAGTAGGAAAGTTCATTCAATTATTTATTTGGGTCACATGTTATACTTGACTGGATGCACTTTTTAATGATGTTAATTAACTTCTTCAGGGTGTTAAATTAGTTTAGAACTGCTATGATTAGAGCGTGACATAAATTGGACTCTCTACTCTAGGAGATGCATTTGGGTTTTACACACCGAAAGGATATTTTGTACTGAATTAGTGCAAATGAAACTGCATTGCTTACATTTGAGCATAACTTGATAGAAGACGCACACAGACTTCAGATCAATTTCACACTTAAATCACAGAGTCAAAAAACAAGTGCAGGAGCCTGAAAGCTTGTCCATCATTTTATACAATTACCGAGTTCTTTACCCAATGCTGAAAAGAGCATCAAATTGCACTTCTAATCCAATAAAAAGTGTTTTCCATAATTAAGGCAATTACAAAATGCCTTACAAAATCCATTCTTAGGGTTCAGCTCCTAAATGCCTCCTGTGCATAAAGCACATTTTTGGATTAGTTTGGACTTTATTTTCTTCCCTGATTTTTACCATGCTTTTGATTCATGTCTCTTGTTTAAGATTTTGTAGGGCATTTTTTCAAATATAGAGAGCTGTTCTCCTCTTGGTACCAAAGGTGAAGGGTTGTACAGGGCTGCATTACTCACGGCCAGCTTCTGGGGCAGCTATGTGTCCAGGAATATCGAGTGGCTGGTATTGTGGGAGATATGTGTTTGGAGAGCCTTCCCTCAGCAATTGGTCACCTGGACTTGGGCATGATCTCAAAACCCTGCTCACCAGTTGAAAACTAAATTCAGAAGAAAACATGGTAATTAAATTGTCTCTAAGTATTTATTGCTTGGATAGTTTAAAAAATTCAACTCATAAAGAAATGTAAGTTCAAGGATAATTTATTTTTTAAATTACACATTTATGTGGGAGATGCCTTGCAGAGGGTTGAATTAATTGTGTTCCCCAAAAGATACGTCCACATTGAACTTCAGAATGTAACTTATGGAATAAGGGTCTTTTCAGGTAAGGACTTTGAGATGAGATCACTCTGGAGTGGGGTGGATCTTAAATCCAAACCTAAGTCCTGGGAAGAGAAGAGGAGAGAAAAGAAACAAGTGTAGAGCGAGGAAGGCCCTGTGAAGACAGACACAGGGACCTGAGTTAAGCAGCCCGGCGCCAGGGCTTGCGGCCGTACCAAAAGGCGGAGAGAGGAAGTGGATGGAGTCTCCCTCAGAGCCTCCCAGGGAACCAATCTTCTGACACCTCGATTTTGGACTTCTGGCCTCCAGAACTGTGGGAAAGTAAACTTTTGTTGTTTTAACCCACCAAGTTTATGGTAATTTGTTATGGCAGCCATAGGGAGAGAATCCATTTCCCCAGACACTTATGTCTGAAACACTGGTGCTGCTTCACTTTAGACGCCCCCTGCTCTCGGGGAGTCTGCTCACTGCGGGCCCTCGCTGGGGGCCAGCTGTTCCCACCTCTGCCTGCTGAGATCCATCCCCCGCCCCTGTGCGCCCAAGGCCAGGGCATCACCTCCTCATCTGCCGGTTCTTTAACCTTCCTTTTTTCTGGGTGTCCACAGGATGTGTCTTAGTCTGTTCATGCTGCTATAACAAAATACCTCAGGCTGGGTAATTTATAAACAAGTTTACTTCTCACATTTCTGGAGGGTGGAAAGTCCAAGATCAAGGCCTAGGCAGATGCAGTGTCTGGTGAGGGCTGCTCTCTGCTTCCAGATTTCTGATTGTGGAGGGGAATGAACACTGTGTCCTCACATGGCAGAAGGAACAGAAGGCAAAAGGGCAAAAAAGGGACAAGTTTGCTCTTTCCAGCCCTTTTATGAGCACACTAATCCCATCAATGAGGGTGGAGCCCTCAGGGCGTAAGCATCTCTTACCACCGTCGCATTGGGGGTTTAGTTCTAACACAAGAGTTTTGGACGGACACATACGTGATAGCAGCATGTTGTATGGCTATCTATGGTGCTGCTCGTGTCTGTCTTGTATTAAGCTACAGGTATTTATTTCCTCTCTTAGAGTAGAGGTGCCATGATGTTTGGAAACATGTCTTGTTCAGCTTTAAACTTGCCAGAATGCTTAGCACAGACCTTCGTCTACAGTCAGGTTTTCAAATATGTTGAATCTAATTGCATGGCATCCTTTGCTATGAGAAAAATTCTGTTTTTGTTTCACAATTAGGATATCAAATGGTGTATGCAGAAGAAATTGAAGCCTTGGGAGAGCTAATTTCAGCAAAGCCAAAATATGACGATTCTAAAAGCAAGCATTGTGAGAGCTGCTTACATTTCAATATGTTTTTGAATGAAAATATGTTGTTCAATGGATGATTCTAAGTCCAAATACTTTCCAAGGGAATATGATGTTGAATCATACTTACAGTTGGGTATACTTAATTCACTGTGTTAATCAGTATGCACTTGATTTGTCTATTTTTATGAATATTAGTTACTCAAATATTTTTCTGAAATATATTATACTTTCATAATAAAAATATGCCTTTTAAACTTTTTATTCAGGACTTTAAAAGCACCTTACTCACATCTAGTTGACTTTTGATCATTTTGTTTAGCTATTTGTACAAGATAATGTGTTTGAAAGCACTTTTAGAACTGCTGTGTGCAATACATACTAATTATGAAGTTTGAAAAGCTGTCTTCAACTCTGAACCACCAAATGCAACTAAGCACTCAACAGCATTTAATCTTGGTTCAGATAATCTTTTGTGTCCTGTTTTTGCCTGGTACATGCTTTCTGTATATAAGCCCTTTAATGCCATTTCTATGTGTTGGAAGTTTTGCTGCTCCTGTTCTCTTGCTGTTATATTTTGGTGGGGAGCAGTGTAGTATGAAGCAGCAAAGTCTGTGGCTTGAGGGATATTTAGATGTGAATATTGGGTCACACTTTAGCCAGTGGTATGGTTGTAATCAAATCACTCAGCCCAATTGAGACACAGTCTTATCATCTATGAACAAGACTACATACTATCTATGCCATAGCACTGTCATGAGGGTAAAAGTGAATAAAATAACAACTGTGAAGTGCTTAGATTAGGCTGTGGCATATACAAGGTGCTTAACAAATAAGACATGATTTTGTTATAGATGTTCAAGAATAAAACCATCTAATTTAATTCATTCAACAAATATCTACTGTTCTAAGTCCTTGAAATACAATTAGGGTAAGTCACAGTGTCTGCCTTTTCAGGGAAGAGCCAGATATTTAAATAGGAAGTTCAAGGCTAAGGCTAGTCTGAGATAATAGTCTGAACCATGTGACGGCCACACATTGCCAGCTAGGCCATTCAAAGGGCAACTTGACCTTGTCTGGTTGAATGTGGCAGAATATCCACACATCTTTATCTGTTTTCCTTCCCAAATCTAATTACAATGGCAGCAAAAGAATAGAAATGGCTAAACCCACAAGCACGAAGAGAGGGCAATTGGAGACACCAGCAAATAAGAGACTATTTCCAGAAGGCTGGAGTGGCAGATGAATGAACAGAGTGGAGGAAATGACAATCCGAGGGCCTTTGTCAGGGACACTGTGAGGAGGGAGCCAATCCTCCCCACTCTACAGTGTGTGCCACCCTACAGCTGTAGAAACTGGACAGAGTGAGGACTTCAGAGTTCAGTTGCTGTGGGAGGCCAGGAGCGAGGAGGCACCAGGCTGGAAGGAGGAGACGGGCTGGGAGGCTGGCTGTGCAGTGCCTGGACCTGGATTCCCTGTGCCAGCAATGCATCCAGTTGACTGCCCCCACAGGCGGGACACAAGAGGTTTAATTTTTTGGATAAATGAAACCAGAGAGAATTAGGAGTTAGTGACAACAAGGCACAGTGAAGGGCAGGGATGGAGTGGGATGAAGAGGATGGCTGTGACTGGTCTGTTTGTCCTCACCCCTGGTCTGCTCCCCAAACACTGGAAGGCAGGCATTTCATCCTAACCTCACCTGCTCCAGGATATGTCCCGCCAGGGCAGAAGATTGGTAGATTCTTCTTTGAAGAAACAGTATGGCCATGCAGAAGAGACCTTTGCATACTGACTCAGCTTATTCTAGTGAAGGGTCTGACTCGCCATCCCGTCACAGTATGGTGAGCTCACAACCCGGCATGCCCCATCTAGGCAATGAGAGCTTCCATCTAGAATCTTACACCTTCTGTCTTACATAAAAGGGAACAGCTGAGAATTACCATTTGTGGAGAGTCTCTGAAATGAGAGAGGCTAAAACAAACAGACTAAAAAAAGAATTTTAGAGGAAATAGAAGCAAGACAGGGAACTTAAGAAAATGTCAAAAATATAAAAATTAATTTTAATCAATTCAGGAGAGAGGGAAAGATATTGCATCTATGAAAGAAGACTAGAAAATAGTGAAAAAGGGGCAACCAGAAAGGGTGATACGTTATTGGAAATTAAAAATAAGGTAGCAGAAATAAAGTTCCAATACTGAGATTAGAAGACACAGTTGAGGAACTTCCCCCTAAAACAGAACAAAACAAAACATCCAAAAAAACTCTGTAAAAAACAATATTAAGAGATGTAAAATAAGAGAGGAAAGATAAGAATCGGAGGATTATTCCAGGAGGTCTAACACGTGAGTATTAAAATCTCTAAAAGGAAAGAACAGAGTAAGGGAAGGAGAAGGAAATATTAATGGTCTAATACTAGAAAAATTTCTACAACTCTGGAACATGACTCTTTTATTGAAAGGGCCTGTTGAGTGTCCAGCACAGTGAGTGAAATAAACTCTTGATATCAAGGCATTTTATTATACTATACCAGAATACAGGGGAAAGAGAAGATCCTAAAAGTTTCCAGAGTGATGAAGCCGTACTGGGAATCAGAATGACATTGGATTTTCCTAACAGCAATCCTGGGTGAGAGGAGACCTTCAGCATTCTAAGGGAATGTATTACCAATTAGAATTTTGTACCCAGAGAAACTATCCATTGTGTGTGTGAAGGTAGAATAAAAAAAATTACTGATGCGAAATGACTCAAAATGTATTTTTCATTATGTATCTATCTCATATCATTATATATGTATATACATTATAAATATTTAAAAACTTTTTAAGGAGCTGCTCTGGCAAAGTGAGAACAGAAACAAGAAAGAGGATGACTGGGGTCCAGCATCAGGGGCTGAAACACAAGGAAGTGGGGAAAGGAGGTCCTGGGGTGACCGAGGATCCCCAGGCCTAGAGATCAGTTGGTTCGTGGCCATTGCATGGTCCTGCCCTTCCTCCCTCTTTCAAATATGACCAACATGCTGACTTTTATGTTTAGCATTCCCTTACTTTCCTTATAATTTCGCCACCTGTCTATACTTCCAAAAATATACCATGCAGGAGGACAGAAGGCTCTGGGTGAAATGTTGTTAGGAAAAACACATTATAGAAATGATAGCTTATATGATAATTTGCAGCATTTGGTAAATAATATTGACGTGTATTTGTTAGACCTTATGAAACATGGAAAACACTGAGATTGATGTTTGGAAAACAAATGCTTAATAACTCATGGTATTTCTTTCCTTTTTCATATTGTTTACTAGAAACTCATTGTATGCTAGAAACTCAGTCCAAAATGAAGGTGCCTTGTTTCCTTGAGTGTGGTGGTTTCCCTGTGGTCCATAGTTTCTGGGTCTGTATCCGTGGGAATTTTATTAGAGCTGTGTCGAGTTTGTTATTCCATCAGAAAAGACTCGTATTTGCTTAGGGGGCATGGCCAACCTGGGATCCATTTAAAATAAATGGCTTGATTTTCCAGAATGCCAGATACTATAATTTTGAAATGCAAGCTCATCTGAGGAGGGCTTTTTTGTGGTTATAAATTCTCAGGGAAGATGTTTTTTCAGCTCTAAGGTTAAGAGATGGCCTTTCTTGTGGCCTCGTGGAATGGGGAAGGTTTATTTTTTGTTTTATCCTTATTGAGAGCACAGCCCTTTAGGGTTCTATCCTTGTCAGGCAGTATATATATCTCTTAGGTCATTTCCTTCTTAGGCATTGTCTGCTGTCCCTTGTTCCCCTCATGACCTTGAAGACCAAGTTCAAGTTCATCTGGTTTGGCAAATGACCTCAGGCAAGAAGCAGCTTTGGGCCTCTTCTAATCATTCAAAGACTGACTTTTACCTGAATTTTGGCTTCTGAGTGTTTCCTTACCATCTTATTGGCTCATCAGTGTAGGTAAAGAAGTTTCAGATTTTATTAAGCATTTGTAGTTGTTTACAGCCAACTTGGTTAGAGTATCTAGCTTATCATATTATTGGAAATAAAAGGCAAAAACTCATTTCAAGTATATAAAATGATATTCTTACAATACCAATAGTTAATTCATCCTTTATAGAGAATTGAGCAAAGAAAATGAGTCCAATTAAAATTTTTCTGACTAAAAGATTGAATGGGATGGACACTGATCAAGTAATTAAAAGAAACATAATTTTTAAATATTAAAAAAAGCCCAACAAAACAGTACATGCAGGTGTTTATCTTGTCTGGTAATAATACTCCTTTGCCCAAGGCATTAGGCTGGAGAAGTTGACCTTATAATGCCCCTTCAGTTCTGTCATTTTTATGATATTTGTGAGGAGAAAAGCTAGACTTTCAGAACAGATTTTCACTGTGAGTTTGTGGAGTGACATTATGAAACTGGTCTAGTTTCTATCTGTCAATTTCTACTTCCTGCGGTGAAATTTCCAGGTACTGAGTTATACTCTGCATGACACAAATTTCTTTCTCTTGTGATTTTTCCGTTTTCTTAGGCTTTCAAAATCATATCCAGAAAAATGTGTAAAGAATGGTTCCCTCCATCTGTATCTGTAGGGATTTCCCTTTGGCTTCTCCGCAGATAAGAGAGAATAAGCATCAGAAATAACAAAATCAATTTTCCATTAATAGTTGATAGTGTAGTGAATGCCGAGATTAAGGGAAGGGGCAATACTTTCAGTATTCAGAAAGATTTTGTCATTGTCATAAGTCACTGAAGTCTTTTGTGACATGACTGGCATAGAAATATTCTCATCGGAGGTTATTCATTGATGTAGAATTTGATGTCTGAGGCCTTATTGGTCCCTCAAAGTTTACCACTGTGTGAGCGACAGCAGCTCCCTCTCAGTCTCTGGCTTATTAGGGGGAACTGTAACTACTGATACCTCCAGGTCTCTAGAATTGATGGTGAAACGTTGTTTGATTTGCATAAAAGTCATCATCATATATTAATTATACAATAAAATAAAAGTAAATCAGTAAAATGCAATCTTAAAGAGTTAAAAACCTATGACAGAGCTGTGTGCTTTGCAACGTGTTTTCATATTTCCTCTTTCACTCGGTCTGCGTAACTCTCTCACGAGCAGGCAGACACGACTCACCGCGTTGCCCTTGTGTTCTCTTGCATGTTCTTTTGCTCACACTACCTTTGCCCAGGACCTCCTGCTCTTAGCTAACTCCCACTTCCCACCCCCTCTTCTCCACACCCCAAGAAATTAAGTTTAAGAGCAGTACAAAAACAATGTATCAAACATCCATGTCTGGCCATCATGAGTTAACCATCATTGACACCTTGGCTTAATTTACTGTCTTTTAAAATAAATAACACATTGCAGATACTGTTAAAGTCTTCTTACTTCCCATTCTCACTCTTCCTCCTAGAAGAAGCTACTAACATGTCTGTTCAACCAGCCAGAAATCACCCCCTCCAGGAAGGCTTCCTTGGCAATGGAATGCTTGTCTCTGGGCTCCGCTAGCAGAGCATGATTTATCATGTCGACTGTCACACGCTGCGTTTTAGTCACCACCACCTTCCCTGTCTGTCTCTCCCAGGAGGTCATGTGTGAATTCATTTTTTGTGTTCCTTGTGCCTGGCATGGAGCCTGACTTAGAGTTGGTCCCAATATATGTTTGTTCAAAGAATGAATGAGGAAATGGAATCTCAGGCAGGTTAGTTTGACTGGTTCATTTCCCAATTTCTAATTTCTTCACTGTAGTATTTTTTACAAAGAGGATATGGGCTTCATCATAGGGAGCGGCGATGTTGTTCATCCCACAGATACGTACTGAACTTACTGCCGTGTGTCAGTGCCTGAGTGGCACTGGGGAGCCCACCGTGAGGGACGGACTGTGCCCTCCTGGCACCTGCAGTCCCACTGAACACAGGCCTCCTCTCCCGTAGGGGGAAGCCAGGCAAGCAGAGTAATAATTATGATATCTACAGTACATGGTTTTCAACAGATTCTTGACTCTGGGGCTTTTATTTGGGGGGAAAATGCCATGTCAGGCAATTTTTCTTCTTCTTAATTTTCTGGATTTTCTATAAGAGTCACATATTATTATTTTATAACCTCCCCCAAAAAATCCAAACGAATCAATCAAAAAGAAGAGTTGGTATTAATTTGGACCTTGTTCTTAGGGGAAGGAGGAAGGCCAGATTGTTGCTCTGCACTTTCAGTTAGTGAAATGTGCAGGGTAGTCTGGCATTTTCTCTTTTCTGCAGTTTTCCTAGTTCAGGCAAAAGAATCATTCTGGGCCTTTCAGCAATTTCACTTGCTCATCTTTTAAGATTTCTGAGTGTGGGACAAGCCAGGTTAACTCACAGGTGACTCCAGCACTTTTCATTCCTTTTAGGCACACAGCCTGTTCCTTGGAGGGTTTGAAGAGGTCCAGTGTGTGCACAGCTGGTCCTCTAGGAGGGTTTCGAACGCTCCGCCAGCACCTGTCAGGTCACCGCACACTGCTGTGGTGGCCTTCCGGGCCTGCACTGGAGTCTTTTCTCATTGCTCGCCTCATCGGTAAAACCTTTCTGAGCCCACATTCCTGACTTACGGTTATTTATTTTTACTTTACAGATGATGGGTAGGTAGTACTCTCCTAATGTATTTTATTTATTGTAAACCATATACAAAATGAGGCAAAAAAAGAAACATACAGTCTAACATTTTCTTTCCACACCCTAATGAGTTACCTTTGTAGTCCCCAGCTTGTGTGCACCCGCTTTGGAGGACATCAAATAAAGGATATTGAAATATCTAAAAATGATCTAAGGAAACTTCTGATGTGAAAGCAGCACATGGGGCTTTATCCCCAAAGAAATTTTCTGGGAACATGTGAGCTGCTGCTGCCCTAGACAGAGACTCCTCCTAGAGGAGTGTCTGCACAGGACTTGTCCGCCTCTAATTCTTTTGGGGTTACCATGTCAGGTTAGTAGCAAACAGTATTAGAGAAGGGGGAAAATAATGAGCTACTTAAACTATGATAAAAGGAAAATAAGAATCTCCCTAATTAATTTTGTTCATCTGTAGAGATCAGAGGAAAGGAAATGAAAGGTGGTAGGAGAAGGCAAGGCAAAAATCTTGCAAATTCTTCAAATGCGAATAAGATTTTGTGATAAACCCCTAACTTTCTGGTAAGCATTTTAATGGATCTTTTAATTAGCTTTTCTGGAAAGTTCACTGATGATATGCTGGAATAATGATCCCCTGTGCTCTAAAGTGTCTAGTCATTAGCTTGCAAGGTGACTGAACATACTAATGCGTTTGCCTCTTAGACAGTTTAAGCCCATGCTCCTAATAAGGTCTCGCCTTTGTTTGACTCAATCATAGAAAGGAGCGTGTGGGCTGGGCTCTCTCAGAAATGACAAGGACAGCGAGCCCAGCCTACCTTCCTTCAGTCCCCATGTGACTCCAGCTCCTGGAACTCCTTCTTGGGGTAGATCTTTCTGGAACTTTTCTCTCACTGCCTGCTACTTCTGTGTAAGTTTTGGCTCAGCATTTGCAGGCTCCCCTTAGATTTGGAACTCCTTCTGGGTTCAGAGAATTAATTATATTTTGTCACCGGTATCAGTAACATCTTTTCGTTATGCACCTCTGATTTATATGTTTATTTGTACTTCCAAATGATGCATTATTATTCCATTTAATTTCTAAGGTATGTGTTCTACACTTCCTAAGGGCAGGTCAGGCAAGGTTAGTGGGTGGAGGCTGGGAATGTGCTTCTGCTCATAGTTAAGCCTGTGAGTTGGCTTTGTGCCAAGTTGGTATCAAGCTGGGCCAAGGCTCAAATTTTCCATCCCAGCCTGGTTTGGTCCCAGCATGCTAGGACACGCTGACTAGCATGTACACAGCCTTTTCCATTGCATAACTTCTTGTGCCCCTGGCTGAAAGAAGCTAAACTGCAGATAATTTATTCAGCATAAATTATTGCTAACCTTAGCCGGAATAATGTATGCTTTTGATCCTCTTTAGATATGGAGTCGATGGGGAATTGTCTGGCTACAAAGTTTTTCCCTATATCTTTCAATTAAATCAAATTCCAAATCTTGAGGACATCTGATATTCCTCAAGGACATTAAATCTATATGACTGGTGCCTGAATTATATGCTCAAAAATATAATTTATAGTTTGTTTTGTTAGTGTGAGCTATTAGTAACATTTTAAACATCTAATTACATTTTTCATTTAATAATTCATTCTTGTGTAATTAGAGACTTAAGTTATGCCACATACTTATGTTTTAAAATGTGGACACTTTCCTTAAGTGTTTCACACCACTCTCTGTGAGCTAAAATATAACATCAAGTGCATATTATTAAAATTTTAATGCTCTAGCTACACAAGTTTTGTTATTCGGCCGGGCCCACCCTATAGGCAGTGTTGGCAAGATGTGATTTGAATAGTAATAAAAGCTCCAACCTGCCAAAACTATGTATTTTTTACTAGGCTGTTTCAGGGCAATCTTCTTGCCTTGCTTGCTTTTAACTTCCCTCCAGGTGGACATATTATACCTGAAAGTATGGCTACTCAGGTCAGCAAGCAACCTGGCCAAGGGATTTTGCACAAACCATTTGAAGAGTGTGTGTGTGTGTCTTGTCCTACCACGAGCCATGCTTCCTGGTCCTCTTTTATGGCTCAACATTACGTGTATCTGAAACAGAAGCCTGGAGGCCTAGTTAGTCTCCAGTCATACGACTGAGTTGATGACTGTTGATCTTTATCATGTAGGGAAAAATGTATCTAATTTTTCAATTAAAAATATAATGCTTCAATACAGTGAAAGCAATTCAGAAGTGCAAAAAGGTCTATAATGAAAACAGGTCTCCCTTCCACCGGACCTCAGTCTGTAGTTCTGCTTCCCAGGGGCCACCACTCTTCCCACATTCTTGGGAATCCTTTATGAAATAGTCTGTTCATATATAAGTTCTATATGTATGCCTGTCTTTAATTTCAAAACAACCACAGGGCATTCTATCTGTGCTGTTTGGCAATTTGGTATTATACTTATTTCATTTTATCAATTTTTTTAAATTTGAGGTTCCAAATCAACCATACATTCTTTTAATGGCTCCATAGTTATCCACTCCTTGGATGAACCATACTTTATTCCTACTTTACAATTATTTACTCTTTGGATGTGCAGTATCTGCTTATTTGAGCCATCTCATTGCTGGACATCTGTGCTTATGTGAAGACTTGTCTTTGGGCACAGGTGTGAATAGATTTACAGCATAAATTACTTGAAGTGGATTTGTTTGGTTAGAGGGGATCTACATCTTAATTTTCGTAGATATTGAAAAATTGCCTCCCCAAAATACTGCGTGGTTTAAGATTGCAATGAAAGTAGACTCTTGTCATTGGAGAGGGTTACATACAGAAACTTGTGCATCTTGAAATCTCAGAATAACACCAGCTGGAGTGAGGTGCTCAGGCTAGGCTCACTCACTGGTAGCTTGGCTCTACCAAACGTGTTGGCCTTGTAGTATGCATTCCTTAAATTCATATAAAATGCTTCCCATATAGCATCTTCTTAAATCCTGAAAACAAACCTATGCAGCAGGTATTATTATCGTATTATAAATCACTACATGATACCAGTATTTGGGATCTGTCAAAAAGAAATGAAAATGTGAACATTAAACATGTGCTTGCTAAGGTTCTATTAATATTTGTAATTGAAACTAGTACACATTGATTGCACAGAATATTCTGGGATCTTTGTGAAGTGTAAGTAAATTCCATCATTATGTGTCTCTGTAATCCTTGAAATGAAAGGATTTAGAAGCAGCACACTTGTATTTTAGTACTGTGTGAAGACATGAGAGACACAAGAATATTTCAGTTGAAGCCATTTAGGTTATAGTTCAGGCTCAGCACAAATTTATGACCTATTCAATTTCCCTTTATTTAAAGATGTCAAAGTGTATTTGACAAAGAAGATAAAAATGTATATTTACTTTCCAAGTCTATAAAAAGCATGTATCCAATAGCATTTTCTATTTGTTGAGTTATTTATTTGTTGAGTTATTAGACATTTCATGTTGAATTAAAACAATTCATACTGAAAAGTCTAGTGTACTCTGTAATTATGAATGTAAGAAAAATTGTGCGTCAACATGTACCCCAAATCAGAAAAGTAGGAGGACAGGAAATAATTAATGGAAGTATTTTATAACCTTGCAAAATCTTTTCCTCAAAAGTCATCTACTACCTTCCTTGCTTATTATAAAAGACATGTAAGTTATAGGATTTTTATCTCCTCATTGCTTCATCTCTTTGTGTGCTCTTATTATGGCCTGTGGGTGTGAAGCCTGCTTAACCTACAAGCTCTGATTGGTCATAGACTACATTTAGCTGGCATTGTAGAGGTAGCCCTTTGTTTTCTCCTGGTTAAGGGGGATGGACTCAGAGTCACAATGTGTGAATTTGAATTTTGGCCATTTATTAGGTGGTGTCTCTGGGCTTCAGTTTCCTCATCTATAAAATAGGATCTTGATCAAAACTGTAATACCTCATAGGGTTATTATAAAGATTAAGTGAATCCGTCTGGTAAAGCTCCTAAAGTAGTACAAGGCCCATCAGTTATAATAAAATAGGAATTTAAAAAGTTGGCTCTTGTTAAAGCCCCTTCTACTCAAAGCACTGTGCTAATTACTGTGAAGTAAATAAAAATTTAAAAATGGGAATGTCCTTGTCATCTAGGAGCTCACAATCTAATAGATAGGTACAACCACATGTTATGAGAGAATAAGGAAAGGAAAGATTATTTTTGAGTGGACAGCTTCTTGGAGAAAATGAAATTCAACCTAAATTATAAAAGACTCAGGTCTTCCACAGTGAGGAAAGGAAGAAGCAACTGCCTGGGCAACTTACATATAGCTTATACATTTATCTAATATTTATTGAATACCTATTATTATGTGCTAGGCAATGTGTTAGATGCTGGTGAAACTAGTTTAAAAAAAAAGTAGGTACCTGCCTGCATGGAGCTTATCATTGAGACGAAAAACCTTTCTGAGAGATGTTTTAGTGTGTTTAAAACCAGGTGCCTTTTAATATTGAAAAGAATTTTTAACCTGGATTAGTTTTATATATCAATAGCTCACATTACATTTGGAATTATGTCTTTTAGTCTTTCCTTCTTCAGTTTTTCTTTTAAGAGACAGAGTCTTGCTCTGTCACCCAGGCTGGAGTATAGTGGTGTAATCATAGCTCACTGCAACCTCAAACTTCTGGCCTCAAGTGATTTTCCTGCGTTGGCTCCCCAAAGCTCTGGGATTACAGACATGAGCCATCGTGCCAGGCCCCTTCTTCCATTTGACATCATTCATTCAACAAATATTACTGAGGGGATAAGATCAAGAAAGCTGACCAGACACAGGTAGTATGTGCCTCCTCCACAAAGATGAACCAAAATAGAATGAACCACATTCTCACATTTTGAACAGATAATCTAGGAGACAATGCTAGGATTTACCAGGGAAGAGATATAAAGTACCAAAATGGGTAAGGAAAGGGTTCAGGGCAACTTGCTTGGCCAGGGACTGGCCAGAGAAGCTCCTGGACTTGGGGAAATAGTTAGAGAAGGGAAACAGGAGCCAGTAAGCTCCTGGACCCAGAGCTCCACTCACCAAGATGAGATTTTACAATCTTGGCTACAAGTAAACCTCTTGACCCGTGCTGGTCTAGGGACTAAGACAAGGAGCTGCTTGGAGGTTGCACAGAGACATTGATCTAGAAGGGGAACTCACATGGAATCCCACAGGTATCTGAGCCTAGAGCAGCTTGAGCTGGATGCTGTTCTGGGAGCCTAGATACTGGGCAACTATGGGAATGCCTACAGCTACTGCATAACTCTAAGGAGAGAGAGAAGAGCTCAGGTGCTGCTATGAACCAGTGCAAGGTCCCCACCACCTTGCTGTGAGCTGCTATTGAGACTAAGACATGAGAAGACAGCATTTTTCACAGTTTCTTGCCCAGGCTGCTTGCCTGGGTGTAGTCCCAGCCTTTCTGGTTGCAGGCCCCATGTGCCATTTTCAGACCTTGGACTGTGCCCCACCAATGGACTGAGTTTGGGTTGACATAACTGGAGCCTCACCCAGTTGAGGAGGGACAGGGGAGTCCAGCTCTCTTATACACACCTAGGGGACTGAGTTGTGAGTGGACAGTACTCCTCGAAGTATCTTGCATGTGCTGTTTGCCTGAAAGAGGCCCCACTCTCTCTGATCACAGGGCTAAGATGCCAGTTTGGAGTTAAAGCTACCCTTGGGCTGTGCTGGGGATGATGCAGCTGGAGCCTTGCCCAGCTGAGGAGGGACAAGGAAGCCAAAACTCTCCTACATACGTGTAGGACAACTTCCACCACCCTGCTACAGGGTCCTGTGAGACAGAGACATGGGAAAACAGTATTCCCAAAGTTTATTGCCCATGCTGCTTGCCCGAAAAGAGCCCTGCCCTCTTTCATTGCAGGCCTATACCTAGTGCCATTTTGAGAATTTTACACTGGCCCCTGTTTCCCCCTTGGGTCAAGTTCAAGGTGACCTGACTGTGTTTGCCACCTGGCGAGGAAGGGACAAGGGAGAGAGACCAAGCTCTCCTAACGACACCAATGACAATACACACTACCTTGTTGCAGGCAGGGACTAGCCTGCCCAATCCATTGCAGCTACCAGTAACACCAACATGGACTACTTAGGTCCTAGTGGGTGGCTCCACCATTGCTATTGCCACCTCCCACATCACAGCAGCTGCACAGAGGCCTAAGAACCCATCCACATACCCAGCCCTCTGCTCCCACTACTAGCTTCTGAGCAAGACCCCTGAATGCCCAAGAATTGGCTCCCCAGGACACACTAAAATTGCTACCAGTATGAGCTGCACTAGGACCTAAAATCAGGCATAATCAGCCCACTGCTTCCAGAACTGGGCCTCAAAGACTGGCTCAGCTGCTATTCAAGTTTCTAGCAAAATTTCACCATAGCCTCAACTAATAACTGTTGTTCCCTAAGGCACCAAGGAAATCACAGATACCATTGAACCTGTGTGTTGCCTAAGAAATCACACAGAGATCACACTACTGCAGGCACCCAAAATCAAATCCAAAGTGTTCTACTCAACCAACAACATATATAAACCTTCAGGAAGAAATTCTCCCCTTTGAAAACAATTTCAAAGAATTGGAATAAGTGACTGCTACATCAGATGTGAGATATCAATGGAAGGACACAGGAAACATGAAAAAGCAAGGAAATATGACACCACCAAAGGACCAAAATTGTCCAGCAATGGATCCCAATCAAAAAGAATTCCTTGTAATTACGGATAAAGAATTCCAAATATTGATTCTAAAGAAACTCAATGAGATGGAAGAGAAACCTGAAAACCAATATAAAGAAGTCAGAAAATAATTAATATGAATGAGAAATTTACCAAGGAGATAGATATCATTAAAAAAAAAACCCAGAAATTTTAGAACTGAAAAAGTCATTTAAGAAAATATAAAACACATTCAAAAGCTTCAAGAATAGACTAGATCAAGCACAAGAAAGAATCTCAGAACTTGAAGACAGATCTTTTGAAATAATCCAGCCAGAAAAAAATAAGGAAAAAAAGAATTTAAAAAATTGAGGAAAGCCTCCAAGATATCTAGGACTACATAAAGTGACCAGACTAATGAATTATTAGTATTCCAAAGGGGATAGAGAGCTCAAAAAGTTTAGAAAACCTATTTAAGGAAATAATCAGTGAAAACTTCCCAAGACTATCAAGAGAGTTAGACATTCAGATATGGGAGACTCAATGATCTCCAGGCAAATACATTGCAAAAAGGACTTCACCACAGCGTATTATAATCAGAATGACTATAGCTGAAGTAAAAGAACGGATTTTGAAATTAGCAAGAGAAAAGTATCTAGTCATCTGCAAAGGAAACCCCCTCAGACTCACAGTGGATCTCTCAGCAGAAACTTTACAAGCCAGAAGAAAATGGGATGGCATTTTCAAAGAGGTGAAAGAAAAAACCTGTCAGCCAAGAAGTTTATGTCCTGTGAGACTAAGCTCCATAAATGAAGGAGAAATAGTCTTTCCTAGACAAGCAAAGGCTGAGAGAATTTGTCACCACTAGACCAGCCCTACAGGAAACAATCGAAGCCATCTTAAACATGGGAAAAAAAGGTCAATATTCAGCATTATGAAAACAAAAAAAATATTAAAAAGTATAAAAAATTTTATAGGTTTTATAAAACAATCACACAAAGGAAGAATAAAAAGGAACTAAATGGCAACATGACAGAAGTTCAGCAAACCACAAAGACAAAAGGAGAAAAAATAAATTATAAAATAACTAGAAATCAACTAACAATATAAGAACAAAGCGTCCCATATTATTAACCTAGAGCATAAATGTATTAAATGTTCCATATAAAAGACATAGATTGGTAAAATGGATTAAAAAAATCTGACTATCTGCTGCTTATACAGACTGAAAGGAAAAGGGTGGAAAAAGATACTCAATGCAAACAGAAACCAAAAGCCTAAAAGCAAGCAGGAGTAGTTATACTTCTGGCAGATAAAATAGACTTTAAATAAAAAATAGTAAAGAAAGACAAAGTCATTATATAATGATAAAGGGAACAATTCATCAAGAGGATATAAGGGTCCTAAATGTATATACACCCAACACTGGAGCACCCACATTCACAAAATAAATATTATTAGACCTAAAGAAACAGACAGCAACACAATAATAGTCAGGTACTTCAACACCTCATTCACAGCACTGGACAGATCATCAAGACAGAACATCAACAAAGAAAGAGTGCATTTAAATGGGACAGTAGATCAAATGGACTTAACAGACATTTGCAGAACATTCCACTTAACAACTACAAAATATACATTCTTTTCATCAGCATGTGTAACATTCTCCAAGATAGACCACAAAATAATTCTTAAAAAATTAAAAAAACAAAACCATATCAAGCATCTTTTCAGACCATAGTGGAATAAAGCTAGAAATCAATATGAAGAGGAACTTTGAAAACTATACAAACACATGGAAATTAAACATGCTCCTGAATGATCACTGGGCCAATGAAGAAATAAAAATGGAAATTAATTTTTTTTTGAAATAAATGAAAACAAAACATACAAAAACCTGTGGGATACAGAAAAATCTGTACTAAGAGGGAAGTTTATAACATTAAATTCTGACATTATAAAAGCAGAAAGATCACAAATTAACTACCTAACATCACACTTCAAGGAACTAGAAAAATGAGAACACACCAAACCTAGAGTTAGCGGAAGAAAAGACATAAAAATCAGACGAGATTGGTTGCGTTCAGGATGGTATGGCTGTAGACTCAAATGGTGGTGGTGTTCACCAGGGTTTTGGGGGTTGGGGGGTAGACCCACATCTGAGGG
Source organism: Lepilemur ruficaudatus (assembly GCA_963574885.1). NCBI lineage: Eukaryota > Metazoa > Chordata > Mammalia > Primates > Lepilemuridae > Lepilemur > Lepilemur ruficaudatus. The sequence goes on along the minus strand of CAUYRT010105532.1, from coordinate 22,337 downwards.
ATGCGGGGAGTACCATGGAGGGGAGGGGCATACTTGAAATGTAGTTGGGGATGGGAATTAGGGGTCTCAGTAGGGGGAAGGAAATGTTCTAAAACTTATTTGTGTGAATAGCTGTACAACTTAGTACATTCACTAATCATTTAATTGTACACTAAAAATGAATTAATTGCATGATATGTAAATTATACTTCAATAAAGTTAATAAAAAAAATCAGAGCAGAACTAAATGAAATAGAGACAAAAAATATGAAAGGATCGACAAAATGAAGAGTTGGTTCTTTGAAAAGATAAAAAAATTGATAAACCACTAGCTAGACAAACCAAGATGAGAGGATATCCAAACAAACAAAATCAGAATGAAATAGGAGACATTACAACTTATGCCACAGATACACAAAAGATCATCAGAGACTACTATGAACAGCTCTATGCTCACGAACTAGATAACCTAGAGGAAATTAATGAATTCCTGAACACATACAACCTCCTAAGACTGAACCAGGAAGAAATAGAACTTCTGAATAGATAAAAAGTGAGTAGCGATATTGAACCAGTAATAAAATAATCTCTAACAACAGCAAAAAATAAGCTCAGGAGCAGATAGATTCACAGCTGAATTCTACCAGACATACAAAGAGGAACTGGTGCCAATCCTACTGAAACTCTTCCAAAAGATTAAGAAGGAGAGAATTCTTCCTCATTCATTCTACAAAGCCAGTATCACCCTGCTGCCAGAGCCATGAAAGGATGCAACAAAAAAAGAAAACTACAGATCAATGTCTCTGATTAACACAGATGCAAAAATCCTCAACAAAATTCTAGCAAACTGAATCCAACAGCAAACAAAAGGATTATTTGCCATGATCAAGTGGGTTTTATTACAGGGATGCAAGGATGGTTCAACATATGCAAGTCAATTAATGTGATTCACCATATAGAATTAAAACAAAAATTATATGATCAATAGATGCAGAAAAAGCATATGTTAAAATCCAGCATCCCTCATGATAAAAACCCTCAATAAACTTGGTGTTGCAGGAACATACCCAAAATAATAAAAGCCATATATGACAAACCCACAGCCAACATCATACTGAATGGGGAAAAGTTGAAAGCATTTCCCCTAAGAACTGGAATAAGACAAGGATACCCACTTTCACCACTTCTATTGAACATAGTACTCCTAGCCAGAGCAATCAGGAAAGGGAAAGAAATAAAGGGCATCCAAATTGGAAAGGAGGAAGTCAAATTGTCCCTATTTGATGATGATTTGATCTTGTACCTAGAAAACCCTAAGGACTCCTCCAAATGACTTTTATATTTGATAAACAAATTCAACAAAGTCTACAGTTATAAAATCAATGTATAAAAATCAACAGCATCCCTATACATCAACAGTGATCAAGCTGAAAACCAAATCAAGAACTTGATCCTATTTACAACAGCTGAAAAAAAATACCTAGGAATAAATTTAACCAAAGAGGTGAAAAATTTCTACAAGGAGAACTACAAGTCACTGATGAAAGAAATCATAGACAACACAAACAAATAGAAAAATCTCCCATGCTCATGGATCGGAAGAATCACTATTGTTAAAATGACCATACTGCCCAAAGCAATCTCCAGATGCAATGCAATTGCTATCAAAATACCAACATCATTTTTCACAGAATTAGAAAAAAAATTCTAAAATTCATATAGAACTAAAAAAGAGCCCGAATAGCCAAAGCAATCCTAAGAAAAAAGAACAAAGCTGGATGCATCATATTAACTGACTTCAAATTATACTACAAAGCTATGCTAACCAAAACAGCATTGTATTGGTATAAAATAGACACATAGATCAATGGAATAGAGTAGAGAACCCAGAAATAAAGCCATATACTTATAGCCAACTGATCTTTGACTAAACTGACAAGAGCGTATGTTGGGGAAAGGACACCGTTTTCAATAAAATGGTGCTGGAGAAACTGAATAGCCATGTGCAGAAGAGTGAAACTGGATCCCTGTTTCTCACCATATACAAAAATTAACTCAAGATGGATTAAAGACTTAAATGTAAGATCCAAAACAATAAAAATCCTAGAAAAATTCCTAGGAAAAACTCTTCTGGACATTGGTCTATGCAAAGAATTTATGATTAAGTTTCTAAAATCAAATGCATTAAGAAGAAAGACAAATGAGACCTAATTCAATCAAAAAGCTTCTACACAGCAAAAGAAATAATCAATAAAGTAAATAGACAACCTATAGAATGAGAGGAAAACATTCACAAACTATGTGTCTAACAAAAGACTAATATCCAGAATCTATATGGAACTCAAACAACTGAGCAAGAAACAAACAAACCCCTGAAAAAGTAGACAAATGACATGAACAGGCATTTTTCAAAAGAAGATATACAAATGGCCAACAAACATATGAAAAAGGCTAAACATCACTAATCATCAGGGAAATTCAAATTAAAACCACAATGAAATACCATCTTACTCCAATTGGAATGGCCATTATTGAAAAGTCAAAAACAATAGATGTTGGCACAAATGTGGTGAAAAGGGAATATTTATACACTGTTGGTGGGAATATAAATTAGTATAACCTCCATGGAGATCATTATGGAGATTTCTCAAAAAACTAAAAGTAGATCTACCATTTGCTCCTGCATTTCCACTGCTAGTTATCTACTCAGAGAAAAAGAAAGCATTATATCAAAAAGATGGCTGCACTCATAGGTTTATTGCAGCACCATTCACAATCTCAAAGATATGAAATCAACCTAACTGCCCATCAACTGATGAGTGGATTAAGAAAATTTGGTATACATACCATGTAGTACTACTCAGTGAAAAGAAAGAATGAAATTAATGTCTTTTGCAGCAACTTGGATGGAACTGGAAGCCATTATCCTAGGTGAAGTAACTCAGGAATGGAAAAATAAATGCCACATGTTCTCACTTGTAAGTGGGAGCTAAACTATGGCTACTCAAGGGCACACAGAGTGGTATAATGGACATTGAGACTCAAAGGGGATGGGGGGAAGAGGTGAGGGATGAAAAATTACCTGTGGAGTACAATGTACACTGCTCTGGTGATGGCTACGCTAAAAGCCCAGAATTGACCACTCTGCACACATGTAATGGAATTTAACTTGTACCCCCTAAGTCTATTAAAATTAAAAAGAAATTTAAATTCAAATATTATTGAGTCTACTACATGAGAGGTGTTGTGCTGGACAGGCAATGGGCATATACCATTGAGATAGAGTCCGTGTCCTCATGGAGGTTATATTTTATTGGGTTGAGTTAAAATAAAACAAAACAATGAAATATGCAAAGAAATCACAGGAAACATTGTATGCTCAGAACTTTTGCATACTTATTGGATGTGTCATTAGGATTCTCAGAGGTTGATATGGAGAGTATGGGATGACCAGTGGTTGATATAAAGCATAGGATATGACCAGTGTTTGGTACAGAAGCAAGATTTGATTGATGGTTAGTGTGGAGGGTAGACTATAACCAGTGGTTCCCTATGGGGAGGGGGAAATGCCATGCTGTCCACGGGAAAGGAGGGCAGGTTTTCTTTGCCTGCAGATTGCTCATACCACCTTTAGAGTATAGAATGGCAAGGAGGGCAGAGTGAGAAGGAACATTAGGATTTGCTCTCAGCATCCTAGGTAGATGCTGCTTCTGTGAATTTTGTACCCAAAGGTATTTGAGCCCATTCCTAAGATTCTGGTCACTGGGTATTTCTAAGGGTGGCTGCAACTTCTTGCTACCTTTAAAAGAAGGAGAAGGGGAGCCTATTTGAAATATTTGGTCCAGGTAGGAACCCTAGTCTAAGAAGAACTAAGAATGGGCTGGCTTCCCCAATTTGCCCTTGATTCAGTGCCAGATGCAAGTGTTTGCTGCTGCTGGATGTCACTGGTCCCTATTCTCTGCTTGACTTGTGGCTATGGCATTGTTTTCACATCTTGGATTTGGATTTTACCTTCATTGTGGCCTAGACTTTAAAGTCTTAAAGCTCAGATGGGCTTTTGATTGCTGTGGGTAAAGGTCAAAGAATATAAACCCAGAGGAAAGCATCTTGTGAAGAAGCAAGAAAATATTTATTCCCCGTTAAAATACAACGGAAAGATGATCTGGAAGAAAATTACTTGAAGTTCTTTCAGCTTTTCTTTTGTTTCAAGTCAGGGATGTATTTGTTTCCATTGCAGTGTGTGCCCCTCCAATGAATAAATCATTTACTAAAAAGTTAAATGCAAATGGAGTGATAATGGCATTTTATGTCTAGACTTAACGACGGTCTTGGTGTGACCAGCCCTCTGTGACATACAAGGGTGGCCTGGGCAGCAGCACCCTGAAGATTTCTCAAACAAGCAGCAGAAGCCTCTGAAAATTTGACTTTCATAATCAAAGTTTATGGCTGCTTACATTTGAACTAAAAATGTTTTCGGGCTGCAGGAATCAGGCTTGAGCCTGCCAGTGACCTATTTTGCAATGCCGCGCTCACGTCCCAGACCCTCACAGGAATTGTGAATAATGTGAGTGGAGCAAGACGCTGAAAACATGAAACAATTCAGAAATAACTTAACATTTCAGATAAATTACAACATAATTTGGCGTTTCTTTGAAAATGAAAGTTGTTGAAGGTTTTTGTTGCAATACATCGTGCTTTTTAAAGTAGTTTGAAAAAAATAAATCAAAGATTCTAGTTTTTTGCCTGATTATGAGACCCTGGGAAGTAGGTGGGTGGCAGGCATTTGACTCAAGGGTGTGGAGACACAGGCAGGTAGAAGTGGAGAGTCAGGGGACCTGGCAATGTCACTTGGGTCATGAGTTCGTGGTTCCTCTTACTGTCCCGGCTGGGCTGTATTTGTGGTTGAAGTGTTCCGAGAATGCCTGGGAAATAAGGATCTAACAGTCACACTGTGTGAATCCTACATATCCATAGCACATTACATAAACAGTTATTAAGTAAATCCTGAGAGGTATTTTGACTTACTACTCTTTTAGGTACATGGGAGAGATAAGAGAGAATATAAAGGTATTTCCAGCAGAGACACATTGAGAAATTCCCAAGTGGAATGAGGCCAGGAGTCCTGTCCTCAACTTCAGGTCTGGGAGATGGCCCCAGTTCTCACACCATCCCTTTGCTTAAAATACCCATCGCTATGCATGAATTTGTCCTTCTGTGTTAGATACATAGGGGAATAAGATTACCCAAATGCAAAATCACGTTTGCTCAAATGAGGTTTTTTTTTTAACCAGGTAACTAAGCTTTGCACTACTCAGAAACAGCAGGTGAAGGGAAGAAACGCCCCCAAGGTGGTTGTAATGACCCACAGAGGAGCCTGACACTGACAGCACGTACCTCATCCTCTCCTGTACCCCACTTCCCCCCTATGCATTTTCCTATGAGTGTGTATCATGCTGTTCTCCTGAGTTTGCGTATTTTTGTTGATAAAGTGATTTAATATGGCAATTGGAATGCAAGTAAGAGTACTGGTTGTAAAAATGCAAGGGGTCAGCAAAATGTGAGCAACAAAGAAAGGCCTTAAGAATTGAGGAGGAACTGAAAATAACAAAATGTTTTAAAAGATATGAGAATGAGAGGGTAGGTAATAGGTATAAAGGAATCCTTACCAGAGACAATGCTGGGGGCAGAGGAGAGAGAAAGAAACAGAGATGTTAAAGTTGAGTTGAACGCATGCATGCATCCAGTGACTGTGTTAGTTATTAAGCTATTGCTCTTGGTTCCAGACCCACCTTTTGTACCTTGCTTTGTGAAGCAAACCACATTTCTCCTTTGCCTTCTGTCAGCTGCTCCTTGCTAGACTCAGTCAGCGGAGGTGCTGGAAGGAGACTGGAAGCCTAGAGGAGTAGCATTTGGTTGGTTTCCAGTCTTTTCCTGAATTGCTGGAACCTGACTCCTTTTACCAGCAGCTGATAAGTTTCCCTGATCAGAGATCTGAGTTCCAGCTCCGTGGGGCCCCTCCCCCAAGTGCAGGGGGCATCAGATCCAGCCAGGTATCATTCCTCCCTTGGGATGCCCCACCCTCCAACTTTTCCTGAGAGCTTCCTGATCTGAACACTGAAAGTCTGCGTTCCAGGGCCAGAATGATTGGCCACACCATTTCTTCCCAGAGGTCTGGATCCCAGCTATGTGATGATCCTCTTTCTGGGTTCTGCTTCCTTCCTTTCCCCTCCAGCCCCAGGAATGGCAGATTCTTCCTGAAGTTGCCTCAGTGTTTCCCCTTTGCCTTCACAGTCATCTGTTACCTATTTAACCAACCCCCTGTATTAAATTCTCACTCTTGAAGTAACTTGTGTGGCAGTTGTCATCCACTTTAAGTGTGGTTTAAAATCACTTGCAGTGAATTGATGATGGGGGCTTAATGTCAAAGACAGCAGTCTAGCATTCTGTGTCATGAAAAGAGGAAACTGGCAGAAAACAAAGCTGGATTTCTATTTCAAATCAATGTAGAAGAAACAAATATATGAGAGTGAGCCATAGCTATCCGCCTCTGGTTTGCAACATTCTCTCCTAAAAATTAAGTGTCCTTGTTTCTACCTCATCTTCATAAATCAGAGCCACAACATTTCACACACCTACTTCCACTAAGCAAAATCCATGGTATTTGTTACAGTAACTCACCAAATAGTATGTTTTTTAAAATTTATTAAGAATGTAAGATGTTTAAAAGTATGGTGGTATCTTGCTGGTGCTAGTTTCTCCTTATTCTTCTTTTTCTATTATTTAGTGTAATACTCAGGAAGTAGAAAAGGTTTTGAGTGGCCCTGTGTTTTAGTTTGGGTTCTCCAGGACAAGATCCTGAGATAAGAATTTGAGTACAAGTAGTGTAACTGAGAAGTGAAGGAAATACTCGAAGGAGAGCAGGGAAATGAAGGGAGGCAGCCAGCAGAGTGTTAGGACACTGTAAGTGGACCCAACCTCTCTGGCTTGCTCCTGGGTTATCCTGTGTAAGGGGCAAGGGCCTGGGGCACGTATACTCCAACTCCTGCTGCACACTGGTTAGAGCTGCTTCTGGGAAGCATTAATTCCCCAGCCCTTCTAATCCCCTATGAGGACAGGCAAAGAAGGCTTCAGAGGCCAAAGGGAATACAGGGACTGGTTGTAGTAAGTCTGGCCCCCATGCACTAAAGGACAAAGGTGAGGGGATATGGTTGAGGTGCTGATGGCACCTGCTACATTTTGTCCCTTTATTACATAAAATTCCACAACATGAAGAGTTTTAGGAACACATACCCATTGTTATAGGAGAAATCACTGCAATTTGATTTGTCAACCCATAATCAGTTTTTAGGGTTTGGGAACCTATCATTCTTATGTTCAGGGTTCATTTCTGGTAGATACTAGATCACTCTGGCATGTATTTCAAATCAGGGGCAAAATTGGAAATAAAGTCCTGAATTTCCCAAATTTATCTTACAAAATTTCCAAATACTAAACAATGGAAGTTATTAAAGAGGCAAAAGAGTACTAAGAAATTACAGGCAATAAACCAATTTACTTTTTTTTTTATACAGAAGGGAAAATCCAGGAGGGAGAGGAAAGGAGGGAAAATGGGGAACCTGGTTGTGGGGAGAAGTGAGTGAGCCAACCCGAATGAAAACAGAGCGGGCGGAGTGGGCTGGCTAGGAAGGTGGCCAAAGAGTCAGAAAGACGACACAGGTGGAAGACAGATGATTTCTGTTTTCACCAAATGTTAAATCATAACTGATGTACACAAACGAAGGAAACTCGAAGGCTACCTTCAGGCTTTTGGGAAATGGTGGTAAATTTTGCATACTAATTTACAGGCAAGAACAGGTGCCAGCAGGGGCAAGAAAGGAGACCTTGCAGGGTGAGACTGAGAATTCACGGTAAAACCGAACTCTATGGATCACTCCCTCCCCAACACCCTGATCTCTATACCACATCGTGTGGTCTCAGGCAACATGACGTAAAATGTATTATGGTGGAATCTCTGAAGTTGCAGTTTCGTTTTCAATAGGTACCCAAAATGGTATCCCCACCCACCCACCTTCTCCCCTTGTGGTGAGTCATTCACAGAATATGATTTTCAATAGGACCCAGCTGTTGTCTTCTTGCAGTCTGCATTTAAGTGGTATGGGGACACCTTTTATCCCTGTGTCCCTAGTTGGACTCCAGAAGCATAACAAGGAAAGTGTTTGTTCCCTAGGGAGGATTTGGCACCATCAAAAGTTGATGACTTCTGTTATGGTCTTTAGTGTCCTCTAAATGAGCTCATCTACCTCCCAGGTCACTGTAAATAAAGGTATTAAATCCTCCATCCTTTATGCTAAACCTGGGAGAAATTCTTTGGGGGTATGTTTTGATGCGAACATTCATTGCTGAGCAGTACGCTCTTCGTCATGGAGGGAAAACACTTTCCTTCAGTATTAGTAGCTATCACCCAGACAGTGTGATTAGACTTGTTCCTTCTTATTTATTGTCTAGAGGCTATCAGTGACAAATTTCAGTTCTTTAGGTTCAAGCAGATTTTATTTAATTACATCTCCAGGTAAAATTCAAAATAGTTATAGAGGAAAATAGATTGAATTAAAAACCTGGTGGGATATTGATGATGACTTAGGTTGTGTAAAACTGAGCAGAAGAAAAAAGGGACAGCCAGAGTCCCTTTTCCAGAGACTGGGCACATTTGTTTGGAATGTATTGTAAGTAAAATGTAATGACACAAACATAAGCTTTGATTAGTAATGATCAGGAGCTGGAATAATTGTGCATAGACTCATTTGAGCATTGCTAATTCAGGATAGTTCTCTTTGTATGGCATTATTTGCATTTATGTTTTTCTTGAGTTAAAAAAGAATACCCTCAGGTCCTGCTCAGAGCATGGGGAATTAAACATACAACTCTCATTAACAATCCTGTGAGTTGTACAGTCTGCTTAATTCCCTCAACGCTTTGCAGAAAGCGTTCTCTCTGCCAGCGTACTGTATACAACCACGACTTCCAGAACGCAAAGCTTAGGGGAGTGACATCACACTGGAAAGCAAGCGGCTGTAGAGGAGGTCTGTCACCCAAGAGGTGGCTTTGGAACCAGACGTTTTCTTGGGACAAGGTCAAAGGAGGAAGTTTGAGCAGGTGAGAGGTGACTAGTGCTATGATTAAGCTTAGCATTTTGAGTTTTCTTTCAGGTAATCTTTCATTGTTGGCGTACGTCCTCAGCACTCTTGGGCCTGCTTACATGCAAATTTGGGAGCTGTGCTGTGTCACGAAAGGGGCACCTTTGCCACAGGGCAACGGCACAATGCAGAGTCTGGCCTCTGATACAGACAGATTTGGGTTTCCACTTCCCAGCTGACTGACCTTGGGGGTGTTGTCCAGCCTCTCAGCTTTGGTTTCTACTGCAGCAAAATGGGTATGAAAATAAAACTCACCTGACTGGTTGTGATAAGGAATCTATGACGTAAGGGAATCCCAGTGCATAGTAAGCACTCAAGAAACTTTGGCTTTAAAAAAGAAGAAGCCTCTTACACCCCGGGGATCAATCTGTTTTAGAAGCAATTTCACCAGAACTTGCAGTTGCTGCAAATCAATGGGCAGATTGCCTGGATTTGGGGCTGAAGGCAATTTAATTCCAGTGTCTCCACTGTTTGCTTTGTCTAGTTCTGCATTCAGGCTGTAAAAGGTAAGGTGGCATCAGCAGCCAGCTGTTGCCACCTCCATCTGAATGCCAATGTCCCCTCATCTATTGACACAAGAAAAAAGTAAATAAGGTAATGTCCTCGGAATTTTCCTTACACTAAACATGTAATTAGGCACTTACCCATGATGAGTAAAATTTAATTTCAGCTAAGTGAAAAGGAATGTTGATTAGATTTATTTTATTATTTGTTCACTTTCTGGGACAAGGGCAGCTGGAAAAAATCTCTCCTTGAGCTGTATTTTTCACTTCCTGCAGTACTCACCAATGAAATATGCTAAAACTTGCAGGACCGGCACATAGAAATGAAAGTAATAATTATATTGGTGTTTTCCTTCTTTCTGTTTGTTAGAGTGACAGCTGGCCTGGCTGCAGCTTCTGTCTGCCCAGAGGCACAGAGGGGCAGGAGGGCGGCCTGGGAGGCGGGTGGAGGAGAAGGGGTCCTCGGAACGTCCTCAGAAATGCCGTGGCCCCAGCATCGCTGCCCAGTGGTTGCTGTGGGAAGGCCTCTCCCCTCTGCGTGCTTTGGCGTGTCTCTCTGCCCAGTGACTTCGCTCCCCTTTGGCAGCTCGGAGCCCCAACCAGGGCCACTGTCCCAGGCTGCCTCTACCCCAGGACTCCTGGCTGCACCAAAAGCATTGCTCTTCCAGCCCTCGTTTCTTTACTACCCCACTTCCAAAGGGCCCTGCTCTCCACTGATGGTTGTAAGGGAAGACAGGGCAGAAATTCCTCCGCAGTTTTCAGTAAACGATAGCAGCTTCATGCATCTCCTCACTAATGCGGTATTTTTATAAAGTGGGTACTTCGAGGTGTCAGTGTTTTAGCTTTAAGAAATGAGTCATAAATGGTGAGATTTCAGGAATGACCTTCTAACTGCCCTTTAAATCAGACCACAAACTCACCCCAACCTTGCCTTTGCCTGGAGGTCACCTGGGGGCCATGGTGCCGAGACAGAGCTTAGACTAATTCTGTGAAGATCGGGGGCTACAGGTAAGTAGGAGGCATGATTTGGCATAGCAGGAGGAATCTGTTTGGACAAGGATGCTCTGTGAGGTAATAAGTTCCAAGTCTTTGGAAGCATTTAAGCAAACCTTAGACAGCTACTTAAGAGACATCATAGAGAGGAGTAAGTACGTCAGTCAGCATTGATCCAGGGAGCCCAGATCCGCTCTGTGTAGCTTAGACCAAGGAGATTTCATACACAGGGAGTTGGAAACCTTGGTCCAGGAGGCAATCTGGAGATGAGAATGAACAAGAAGCATCTACCAGCCCTAGGGCTGGAGGGACAAAGGGGAAAGTTGGTATCCTAGGGCCCGGAAACAGGGTCCTTCTTGCCAGTGCTAAAACCATGGTGCGGGCTGCCCAGAGGGCGCTAGGGCCATGGAGAGAGGTCTTGTCTATGCCTGGAGCCTCAGAAGTGATGCAGCCAATGCCGGGGACCTCCTGCTGACACCAAGACAGGAAGAGAAACACCCTGCCCTTTCCTTCTGTCCCCTCTGCCCATTGGCTATCCCCATGGCATCTGTTGTCAAGGCAACCCCGAGCAGAGGCAGAGGCTGGAGGGTGGGCCTGAGGGCAGCCTCCTGGCCCATCAGCACAGAGGGCATTTGGACCAGTTGAACTCTGAATTTCCTTTCAAGTCTGACAAACAGACAAACATAAAACCCTGCATTCTATTGTTTTAAGACATCCCTGCTAGCCAGCATCAGTCCATTCCTAGAAAAAGGGACCATCAAACACCTAGAAAGCAAGTCTACCAATTTCACCCTGCTGTTTCAGGGACAATTATACATCGCTCACCATCTGGTACCACTTGATAGAATACTTGATAGAATATTCTCCTTGTGCATTGTTTCAGAGGCTCTGTGATATAAAGGTGGGTATTGCGGATGACTTTTCCTCATTCTTCTCATGTTCCTCATTTCCTGGTAATAGAATTAAAACGTTTTGAGCACTGTATTTTTTATTCTTAAAATATCATTTTGCTTACTCTATTTAGAGTTGGAAATGGCAGTCACAACAGCACACTTCAAACGCCTTTGCCTAGCACTGCCAACGATGGTTGACCCTGGTGCCTGAGCACGAGATCCTTCCTCCCATCACTTTGGGGTGATGCTTAGGGATCTGTGCAGGGTGTCTGTAGGGTGTCTGTGGAGTGTCTGCGTTGCTTGGATCCTGGTAAGACGCTCTGGACACTCTTCTTCTCATAGTCTCGGCTATTTGTTTTAAGCTGGATGTCCAGGTGCTCGTCTCTTTATAAGCGCAGCCAGCCTGGCTTGGCGTGGCTACAGCCTGGCATGACTTTCTCTAGGTCTGACAATCAGCTGGAGATTAAAGCAGCTCTTTCTTTTAACGCGGTGGCAGTGGGCAGATTTTCAGAACTGGAGTGTGCTTTGCAGAGCTGCCATGAATCTGCCCACGGCTGTGACTTTGAAAGAAGTGTGTTTTAACCTTGAAAGTTGTTAAGGATGGGAACGGTGAGCCAGGGAGGCCGCCAGATGCGTGGGTTCCTTGGCCCTGCGCAGTCTTGCTGGGTCATCTCCTGGCCACTCTTTTATTTATCCCACCTGCTCTGGACCACAGAAGTCAGAGCCAGGTGGCGAAGGTGTAGAACTAGAGGTAACTGAGTTTAAGTAATGTGGTTGACAAAAAGGGGATTCCTTTCTACTGTTATAATCATAGAACATTTAACTTGAATGGGCGTCAGGGGCGATATTTGTATTTTTTTTTTTTTTTTTTTTACCAGACAGGCTTACTACTGAATTAAAATGATCCCAAACTTGTGGGATAGTGCTGCCAAACTTGGAGGATGCCCAGAAAACAAACAATGGGTTTTGTCACCTCCCCTAAAGATGCCATATTTATTATTCTGTAATGTGCTGTCAGTTCCTGGCTGGGTTACGGTTGACTCAAATGTTCCGTCCTGTGTTTCAAGGTGAGGGGATGAGGCAGCAGATGCGTTCAGGTGCACCCACCCTGCCCTGCCCAGCCCTGCTTGCCTTTACAAAAGCAGAACAAAAATAGCTGATTTGTTTGAACAAGTATTATAGTTATTAATAAATATTTCGATAGCACCATATACTTTAACAGGGCTGAACTGTAAACAAAATCGTGCCAAAAGAGAGAAAGCAACAAAACCCCTTCACCCTAGGAGCAGAAAACTTCCTTTTGTTTGCAGTTGCCACCTGTTTTGATGAATACATTTTTACTGAAACTCATCTCATTGCTGTCACTTACATAAGGCATGCTTCTTTGGTCTACCTCTGGGGAGGTGACAAGATGCTTCCTGGGCCAAGAGGAGAAGCAAGGCTTGAAGTTATGGTTCAGAGTTCCTGTCTTAGAAATACCAATTACTTTTAGTTCAAACATGAAGTAAATATGAAGCTCCTCACCTATTAAGTATTACCTCAGATGAGGTGTTTCAAATAAATGACTTTTCTATAGCTATTCAAAATCTACATGTACTTGCCTTTCAAAACAAAGGATATGGAACATATTTTAACCTTTTATAAATAATTTAATGGAGTCGTTGTGGTTGTCATTCAATGCAATAGCTGTATTTCAGGGACTCTGGTTGCTACACTTGTTTAAGTTACTCTGTCTACTTGCTATAGGTATTTCCTTCTTTCTCTGGGCAAGTATTTATTGAGCACTTGCTATGTTTGAGGCCATGTGGTTACAAAGATATATTCATTCTTAAAATGATCTCTGCCGTTAGGCGTTGCTGGGTCCGGGAAGCAGACACACATTAAGATCTACATTTAGTTCAGTGTTGCAGGTGAGACAAACGTGTAATATTTGCAGGTGGGAGGGTCTCACATTGGGGGGCATTTGGGTTGGGTCCTAAAGGATGTCTGGGTGGTTGATGATTAGAGACCCTAGGAAAAGGCATCCCAGGTACGAAGTCCAGCATGTGCAAAAGTTGGTGGATGTGCAAAATGCTGCCAGATTGGGGAAGGCACAAAGTTTCTGGAGGGGTGGCCATGCCTGGGATTCTGGGGGTGAGGTTGGAAACTGTCACCTGCCTCCAAGACTCTAATTCCTTACACATCTCTGCTGTCTTCTGCCTCCCTGCACCTTCCTATCTTTCCTATCTTACAGCCTTTCATCTTTTGTTGGCTGTGCAACCAGACTATGAAACTTGTCAGAATAGCATTTACCATAAGAACATTCAGGTTCCAAGGGAGGGCTTCCTCTAGGAACAAAGTGTAAGGGCTCTGGTGCATCTATTTTGGCCGTTCATTCGGAGACCCTCTGGCTCTCATTTGCATATTTGATGGTGGAGGATGGCAGAGAGGTGACGTTCAGAAGAACAAGGTGACCTTTAGAAGAACAATTGTTTCCCTGAAGGCCAAACAGAGACATCGACAGTTAAAACAGAACTCACACTCGTGATGGAGGATGAGTGAATCAGCATTTAAAAAGCATTTGGTGATCTTTCTATGAAGGGTGCTGTCAGACGCAAGAACATTGGTGTTTTTCTGGAATGATGGACAGTGGCAAATCTCTTTGAAATAAGTCATAACCTCTCCCATCCACATTCTTCCAACTATACCACCTCTGTGCTTTGATTCTTGGATAACCTCCCTGCTCACTGCAGATTTAAGACCTTGATAGGTATCAAAGCATCAGAGAAAAATAATCATAAAAATAACCAACCTCAACAGAGCAGGGAGCAAGAACCACCATGATGCTGTGAGCCCCTATGGGCGAGGGGCTCTATTCAGATGGCCCACATCAGCCTGCAGACATATACCCCAAGGGAACCCTGCCAGATGGTTCAACAGGAAAGTTAGAGCCTGTGACAACAAAAATGAATATGAGCTTTAAAAGTGAATTGCTTGGTGGAAATGACCCCTGTGGCATTGCAGCCGGCCCCTGAGGAGCCATGCTGTCCCTTTACCTGACCTCATCCCTCTTTCTTACTGCGACAGCCTGCAAATCTATGTTCAAACAAGGTTGGATGTCTGGCTTCTGGTCAGGGACATCTGCAGTCCCTAATAGGTGGAGTCCAGGTGCAAAGGCCCTTTGCTTCATGCCCTCCTCCCATGACCGTAAGAGTGCTCCCTGGAGACCCTGGGTAATGTGACACTACTTGCTAAACAGGAGAGGTGTTGCCACTTGAGTTGGAGCCAAGCACAGAAACCCTATCTAGTCAGGGTGTGATTCATGACTGTTCTGAAGTCTTATTTAGAGAACAATCATTTCATTGATACCTACTAAGTGCAAAGCATTGTACTAGGTCCCATGGAGGCATAGACATGAAAAGGCATGGTTATTTTTAAAGAGGATTTTATAGTCTTGTTGGCAAGAAAGTGTTTAAAGACAAAGATCCACATAAACCATGCAACTCTGGTTGAGTGGGGTTTGAATTGGATTTATCTGACGAAGCTTGCTGGAGGGGCACATTCTTATCTCTAACAGAGAGAAGGAGGCCACAGCATGGGCTTCATGGGCTGCAGGGGCACGGAGCCTGTGCAGTCATGCAGGCCCTGTATGGAGAAGGGTACTCAGCTTGGTTTACTGCTTTGCTGTCACCATCTTGAATTTTTAATAATGTTTTGCACAAGAGGCCCTACATTTTCATTTTGCAATGGACCTCACAAATGATGTGGCTGGTCCCGGGAGGGGGAATGTTGGTGACATGGCTTGTCCTGAGGCGTCAGAGTAGAGGAACTGCAAAAGCTTGACTTGGTTGAGCTGAAGAGTCCACATGTGAGAAGTTTGGGAAGATGGGCCACTTAATGGTAGTATGGGATTGCAAGCAGGAGTTGCAAAGCATGGCTAACACTTCCCTCTTAGGCACTTGCACATAACTTGTGTTAGCCCATCATGTCCCAAGGGACAGATGAGGTGAGAATAAGCTTAGGTGTGCCGTTTCCCTTCCGGCCCCATCAAAGAGGTGTGGGCTGATCCACCTTGACAGGACAGTCTCCCTGTGCTTGCACATCTGGATTTGGAACCAGGCTCTGCAGGGCTTTCCCTGAGGGGCATTTATGCCAGACGTACTTGAAACCTCTTTGCCCACCCTCACCAGTCTTTTACCGGGAGGAGTTGGGTAGATCAAAATTCATTCCAGTAAATTTACGAGGTGTGAGGATCAAATAACCCATATAAAATTTTACGTTGTTTCAAGATGTCTAATTGAGATTGAAATTCATCTGGTTAAATTCCAAATAAACTGACTCCCCTGAAGCCTCCCCCGAAGCCTCCCCCAAGTTCACTCTCAGGTTAGCCTATGATCATGGTTAATGTTCCGAGGCAGGGTCGGGAGATGTAGGTATAGGGACTTCCCAAGCCCCAAGTACATGGGATTATTTTGAATGAAGTGAAGGGGTGAATGAAGTCATTATTCTGAACCACTTTTCTGGAGCTGTGTGCTGGGAGGATCGCACTTGGCAGTGAAGATCACGAAATGTGAGCTGGAGACCGAAACCTCTGATGCCGCCTACAGGTCCTCAGGCAGGCTCCTTTGTTGCCAACTGCTTTCTCTTTCCCCTTCCTCCATCATGCTGAGATGTTATGAGGATCAGCTGTAAATTGCATGGTGTTCTTGGAAAGCAATTCATTATATAAGCCCAGGATATTTTCATTAGCTATGCCAAATCTTTGAGAGGATTTCATAGAGCCATGCTAGCTTCTCAAAACATGCAAATGTTAATCAAGTCAGATTCCCTAGCCATTGCTTGGAAAAACAAATCCATCCCCTTAATTCTCTTTGTGCACTTCCTTCTCTTCCTCTTTTTCATTCTTCTCATGTCAGTTCAGCTTACGTCTCAGGGATCTCAAAATTAGTCCTAAGTGATGGTAGCTCATGGGTATGATGGAGCATTTTACAACGGGAGAGCAAGACTTAGTGACAGGAGTGACTGCAGCTCACTGGACTAGGTTGTTTTATGGCATCAAGTTCTTTTCTGGTCACTATTAAATTTGTCCTCTGCCTATGGGAAATTGCCTGGTGGTGTAAGCGGATTTCTGTAAGTAGCAAGAAAGCGTAAACCGGTGGAACTCTTAAATTAACCAGGTCGTTTTCTTATCACACTTTATAGTCAGCCATAATTAAACCCACAGCAAATGCCTAGAAGAGTTCACATGATGGAACCTTCTCAAGGCCTCAGGGGTCGGGTTATAGAGGGCCAACTTTATAGTCAGATGGGTCATTAACTAAGAAGGCATCCAAGTGACGGAGTGAATCATCTCTTAGAGACTAACTTGGTGAACCGGGCATCTCTAAGGAAGGTGCTATATGCCTATTAGGAGCTTAAACAAGAAACTTTGCCTTTCCTTCTAGACTAATTACTAGCAACAACAGAGGTATTTGTTGAGGATGTAGGAGAATTGAGAATTCCACAAATTACAAGAAATGTAGCATTAATTGTCATAGTGCATTGTATCCATAAAGGAAAAGTCACAGGCCTGAAGAAAAAGGTGCAAATTGTGAGGAAATGTAAATAGTGATAATGTAAATAAGGAATTTCCTATAGCACCTTGCTGAGTAGCCCCTTCACCTTGCAGGAAGGCTGAGGTGGTGTGCAAATGCTCGTTCCAGTTGACCTAGGATGGTGGCCAGTATGAGGTTCTTCATGGCAAATGGCTCTTCTAAGAATAGCTTCCAAACCCAAATCCCTTCTCAACTGAATTCGAAGTTGTTGCTTCTTCTGGGTACCTTTGTAGTCAATACTTTGATGGTACAAAGATCTGTGGGCTTCTCTTAAAATTACCTTCCTAGAATCCACCTTTTTCTTTTCCTCTCATTTGGCAGCTTCTCATCTTCACCTTGACATGGCCACACGGGACCCACGGTGGTCTGTAATCATATACAGTCAAGTGCCACATAATGATGTTTTGGTCAATGACAGACTGCATATATGACAGTGGCCCATAAGATTATAAAACCATATTCTTACTGTACCTTTTCTGTTTAGATCTGTTTAGATACAGAAATACTTGCCATTGTGTTACAATTGCCTACAGTGTTCAGTACAGTAACCTGCTGTATGGGTTTGTAGCCCAGGAGCAGTTGGCTATACCATACAGCCTGAGTGTGTAGTAGGCTACACCACCTAGGTTTCTGTAAGCACATTCTATGATGTTCACACAACAGTGAAAATTGCCTAAGGGTGCATTTCTTAGAGTGTATCACCTCGTTAAATGAAACACAACTGTGGTTATTTCTCTGCCCATTTGCCCAGTATCTGCTCCCTTACCAAGCGGTAAGCTCTGTGACTGTCTGAACTATCTCTGCTTTGTTCGCTTTGTTAGCAGAGAACCTAGAAACTCAGGCTGATTGTGGATGCTGTTATTTATCACTGCTAGTGTTTCTGTGTGGGGATTCTTTCTTGGCATTTCTTGGGAATTTCTATGTTTTTCCAAATCATGAATCCCAGGAAAAGTCAGTCACAAAATTGAGAAAATTGGAAAAATAACATTTTTGCAAGAATTAATGTTTAATGCTTTTACTGATTCTAAGGAATCCACCAATGTAAAGTAGAAAGTAAGAGCAGAAAACACCAATATACAAAGTCGAATGTAAAGGTCAGCATTTCTGGAAACTGGGAAGGGGACAGATCGGAGAGAATTGGTCACAATCTTATCAGTCATCCTTGCCATAGCTCTTGCCATGTTATAGGTGTGTGTGTCCCTGTCTGCTTCTAATGGTGAATCTTTCTCAAAAGTAGAATAAATATGAATAAGTTTATATATATATAGCATATTTTATACAAATCCTGTGAGTGGTGCTCCAAGAAATAACATGTTTTGGAGCAAAACAAGCCCTTAAATTGGCTATTTAGACACATGATTCTGTTAGAGCTTGCTAGGGGATTTAAATGTTATATTATTTGAATACTACCCAATAATGTTTGCTGGCATTTTCCAGTGTTAGAATATTCTCTATAGGCATTTTGAAAGTACTACTAAATTTAATATTTTTATTTATTAACACTTGTTTAAAGCTATCCATAATGAGCGAAGATTGTTGGAAGTGTTTTAAAAATAACAACGTATTTTAGGAATTTTGCAAGAATTCCCAGGAATTTCAAATTTTCATTACTGCATCCAAAAGATTAATGTTTGTCAGGAATTTGGAAACAAAAAGCTGTGTAACAAACCATCCCCAAATCTAGTTGCTTAAAGAAACACCATTTCATTACCTATCAAACATTATCTGTCTATTCCCTGGGTTGGCTGAGCTCAGCTGGGCAGCACTTCTACATCACATGATGCTGGCTGCAGCTGCAGTCATCTGGAGCTGTCTGGGCTGGAATTTCTGAGATGACTCACTTATGTGGCTAGTAGTTGATGACGACTGTCAACTGGGGGTGTAGCTGTGGCTTTTGGCCCTGTTCCTACAGTTGTCCTCCATGTGCCCTCATCATGTGGCTTGAGCTGCTTCTAGTGTAGAAACGGTTTATGAGAGGGAGTGTCCCAAGAGTATGTTTCTAAGAAGAAAGAAGGAGGAGCTGCAAGTTCCTTAAGACCTGGCCTCAAAAGCCCTGGGATGTCCTGTATGTCTCTTTCTACTGGTTAAAACAGTCACAGAGCAATGCCACATTCAAGGGGAGGAAAAATAAACTCTATCTCTGATGTGAGGCATGGCCTATATGTACAAGGAGGGGAGGAATTTGAGACCATCTTTGGAGACCACCTGCTATAGTTTGTCCTCTGGTTACGACAATTTACGTCACTCACACCCTCCCAAGAGTCCCCAAATCTTGTTTCTGCTGTCTTTATGTCTGCAGAGGCTGGAATGTCCAAGATGTCTTCTTCACTCACATGATGATGTGTTAGCTGTAAGGCTTACCTGTGGCCATACATCTCGGGTCTTGGCTCTCCCTGTTAGTTGGTTCCTTAGTTCTCTCCACGTACTCTCAGGGCCTCTTCTCCGTGTAGTCTTCACCAGGGTAGGGAGCCGTCTTACCTGGCAGCTCAGGACACCCAACAGAACACTCTAAGACTCTAGCCTTCTCAACCCTATGCTTGTGCCATAATTGCCCATGTCCAGTTGGCCAAAGCCAGGTGCACAGTAGAATCAGTATGGGAGGATTCCACAAAGGTGGGGGAATGGTTTGTTAGGGACCAGCAAAATAATAGTCTGCTGTGGATGCTTAGTAAATGTGCGAATGAGGGCACTCTCACCAGTTCGTTCACTTCCAGACCCAATTGTGGAAGAATGGTGTCTTGCCCCGGAGGAGGCCTAGCTTCAAGTTCATTCCCACCTGCACCACCCACCTCACAGCCCCTGGGCTATCTGACTTCACTCCTGATTCCTGGACCTGCCTATAGAGACACAGGTTCCTTCCTTGATTTGGAGCCCCTATAGATTTACTCATTTCCTGAAGGCAATAATCACTTATATTCTTCCTCTATTCCCTGGGGGTTTCTGTGTAGCACTTTTTTACTTTCTTTAGATTTTCTGAATTGTCGGGACCTCTGAAAGCTCCTACAGTAGTTCAATCACAACCTACTCTACCACTACCTGCCCCCTCCACCGTCTCTCTATAGTTTGCCTCTACCCAGGGTGATTAGATTCCTAAATCTTATATATTTAATATATGTTTCTTAAATGATGTGTGTGTGATTTATATACGCACATATGTGTATTTCATAGCTTATTTTAATTTTTAGGTCTTTTTGAATTGATACTATTTCACTAAAAGCCATTGTATTCTTGGTGGAAACTAGCCCAATTAAACTTTGCATTAAACACGCCCACACATGGCCCTAAAGTCAGCACCCCTCTTCATCCCCCAAACTGCTGTCTCTGCAAGGGCCATCCATCCCAATGCTTCATTTCCGTATTTGAGCCTTGGCCGTATTGAAGCTTCTTTGTTGTGTTTAGGCTTTGGTTGGTCTCCTATTGACTATAGATCAACAGTCAAGTCAAGGTATGGGATTTGCTCACTGGGACATGAAATCCCAAGGGATGAGCTGGCATCACCCACATCACTTTCATTGTAAAAAAAAAAATCTTAATCATGCAGGGTTGTTGGTTTTTGGACTCTGTGAGTTTTTTAATGTTTTTGGAAGCTTAAGTAATGGCAACAAATCATAGATGAAGGAAACCATTCAAGGATTATAACCAAGTAATAATGATGACATTAGGCAGGGAAATGTAGATGAGCATTAGTTTTCTTTTATCTCAGCCAGTAAAATCCTTTTAAGTGAAATTTTGAGCTTTGTTACCCTGGAAAACATAGCTGTGTATAGGAAAAGATGAGATCATATTTTTCTAGTGCACTGAGGAAACTTAATTATTAGAAATTCCAGACGTTCTAGGGGACTCTGACTCATGTTTTGAGACCACATTTTATCCAGCAAACCATACCATTCACATGACCACCTCTCTCTCCACCAAAGTGCCCAGCACTACATTATGCTTGCAAATGTTTAAGTATTTTTCTTAGAGCAGAACTCTGTGCTTGTCCCTGTCTTATTTCTTTTACCTCCCACCCGCATTTTAGTCACTCGTGAGCCCCACAGAGGGAGGCAGGATGTGCACATTAATATTCTTCACTCCTTCAACTTGCAGGTATGAGAATAAAGTCATATTCTCTAGTCAAGGATATAAAGTTTTTATCATGACTTTGGTTCTACCTAATGTTCTTTGCCCTAAGTCTTGTTATCCCCCACAAAACTCAAATCCAACTTGTTTTGGGTGAACTCTAACGTTCATTAATCTTTCTGAGTGGTCATGCTCATTGATTGATTTGTTCTCCCATTTATCAAATAGGTGTCGAGAAACTCCTACATGTCTGGCACTGCCCAGGAAATACCACAGAGATCAAACACAAAGTCCTGTCCTCATGAAGTTTACATCCAGGGTGGGAATATGCACTGTAAACATGATGAATGAGTATAATATATAGCATATTACATGCATTATGTAACATAGCATCATTAATGAGTTGGTGATAAGGGTTATGAGAAAAGTACAACAGGAGACAGGATAAAGAGTAACAGGAACAAGGTTCTCATTTTTTTTTTTTTATTTTTTAGGAACTCTTTTTATATCTTGGGTACTAATAAATTGTTGGTTATATGGTTTACAAATAATTTCTCTAGTTTGGCTTGTTTTCTCACTTTGTTTTTGGCATATTTTGCTATACAGAAGCTTTAATTTAATTTAATGGAGGTATAACTTATAAATAAAAATGATATATATTTATGATGTACAACTTGACATTTTGGTATATATATATACACACACACACACACACACACATTGTGAAATAATTAAATAAAGCTAATGAACATATCCATCACCTCACATGCTTATCATTTTTTCTGAATAGAACATTTAAGATGTACTCTCTTAGCAGTTATCAAGTATACAATACATTATTATTAACTATAGTCACTGTGCTGCACAACAGATGTCTGGAACTACTTATTCATCCTAACTCAACCTTGTACCCTTTTTTTAAATTTATTTTTTACTTTTTTTTATTTTATGACTTTTATTAATTGTGATTTTTTTTTTCTTCCTGAAATCTTATTGGGAGAAAACTGCAAAGCATTTACAGTACAATGTTTACAGTCACAATTTGTAGTGAGCTGATTTCCCAAAATATATTACCACTCAAGTTGACTTATCTTGTTACATTCAAAAACCTACTCTGTCTTTTCAGTATTGTGTGTGTGT